>JAFEJD010001435.1:0-19214 GCA_018296065.1 Blastomyces percursus | reverse complement strand
TGATGCAGCCGGGCATATTCTTGTCACAGCCAGGAATAGCAATGCAGGCATCGTGGTATTGAGCACTCGTGACAGTCTCTATACTGTCTGCGATGATCTCACGAGACTGAAGAGAGTACCGCATTCCTAACAATTGTCATACTTAATTTCGCTTCACCAAAATGAACCGGGGGGGCGGGTTGGGGGAGGGTGCCAAGGGGAACAATGTAGAATGCAACTACAACGAGCCGCAAGGGAACGAACGCACCTTCGCTGCCCATAGAAATCGCATCTGAAACACCAATAGTATTATATTGCCAACCCAACATCCCCTGATCCGTAATTGCTTTCTTGACAGTCTTTCCAAGATCTAATAGGTGCATATTGCAAGCATTTCCTTCCCACCATACTGTCGCAATGCCAACCTGCGGGCTATTCTTCATACTCTCGCGATCGGGAACCCCGGCACCATATAACATCGCCTACCCGAGGGAGAAAAATAAGAGCGGAGGTAACATATCAGCAACGGTTCTAAATGGTAAATACAAGGACCGCCCGAACATCAGTCCCGCGGGACAAAAAGTATTAAATTAAAATTATAAAAATACCTGAGCTCCCGGAAAATCATGGTCCTTGGTGAGAAACGTAGAATACTTATTCAACACCGGTTTACCTCCGCGGGTCGCATCATCCGGAAGACAGGGGAATTGGATGTATCGCGGTTCTTCAAAGGCGTCAACCTGTTCTGAAGCGGGCGTTGTGGCACTCATTGCGGCAGCTCAAATGAGGACCAAAGTACTTGTGCAGGTTTCGGAGATCGCGGGATGGAAACCAAACCACAGCAATTCGATCAGCGGGAAATATATATTTATATTAATTGTCATTGAGAGTCGAAACGCAAGTTTTCCTGGTAGCGGAATTGGTTAGGACTTGAGTAACCAAGTTACCGAGCTAACTACGGAGTAATGGCGGGGGATCTATTTTGGTTCATTTGTTCAGATCGGATACGGAACGACATCAACCATGGAACAAAGCAAAATAAAATCTCAAACAAATAGCACAAGTTCAACATAAAAACAAACTCCGAATACTGGAAGCTATATAGGTTCGATGTGAGAAGAAAAACATCGAAAATCCCTTACCGCCTTCTCTTCAGCGATAACTTTCTCCCGGTTGTGCCCCGCGTTTTCTGGCCCGGCATCGCTTGCACTTATAAGGCCGCGAAACTCGGCCTGTTTCGCCGGGCCCCTGCAGTGACCCGCAGCGTCGGCCATGACGAGTAAGCATAAAACCCAAGCCCCCAATTGGATAGTAACCACAGTCGCCGGTGCGGGCGTTGGCATGACCTGACCGCAATCATGACCTCAAAGGGATTATGATAACTAGACTTCTAAGCTATTTGACATGGACATCTAAGTTGATGTTGATTTACTGGTATCAATTGTTCATAACAAAACGGGCATTGGTGTGGCATCTAACCCTTGGATGGTGCTTCTAACATACAACTGGTAATGTACATGTACTCTATGTAGGTAGAGTGGAAGGGTATGATTTTCTCCCGGCCGTGGTCTAGAAACCGTAAAAACCTGGTTGTGACCAGAACATCAGGCGTTTCCCCGAGCGCCTAGTTAGCGCATGGAAAACCTCCAGTGCACTTTGTTCATGACAATCCGAGGTCATGTCAAAGACATCCTGGGCTCCAAGACCGTCGGATTCTATATTCCCGTGGGGGTTACTCTATTTTTCCGCATTGCTCGGATCCATTGCGAAACTTCCGTTATCATCATCCGATACTGATGAGTGTTTCCATTCAACGGGGCCGAGTGTTCCAACCTCTTATTTTCCAACGAAGCTTATCCCCACTGATTCCCAACCACAAACCGCAGCTCCTTGTTAACCGAGAGTCTTAGCAGTTGAGTATTGGACTGGCCGCGGCAGCCTTTCAAGAGGCCAAGGGGTAAATGGGTATGATCGCGCGAAGCGGGCTCTAAATAAATATCTGGGGGTCTTCTTCTAAGTAGTTAATATACATATAAAAGAAAAACGGAAAAGGATCCCAATGAATTCAACACAGGGGTTATGCTTATTGGACAGTATCATCGTCATTGAACCGTGGGACAACGTGGTTAAACATCGGTCATTTTAATTATCTCACTGAAACTGAACACGGAGACTTGCAATTGCATAACTATAACTATCCTTCTGGACGTTGCCAGAAGCAACATGGCGAATATGCATATGCCATGCCGTAGGTGCAGAGCAAACTAGACCAATCAAGCCGTCTAAGCGGAAAAAGAAAAAAAAAGAAAAGAGAGATAGAAACGTTGGACGATCCGAGAACGATTTCTCTGGTTTCGACTTGCTTCACAAACCGACCCCATTTAATCAGTCCGCCCGCGCATATGGAGTAGAATTTCTGGCCAATCGTGACGTCTTGAGCCGTTCTCGTAAGCGTCCAGATTTTCGTAGGCTCGCTGACGGCCCGAAAAAAAAGAGGAAGAAAAGAGACGAAAAATAAACTTCGCCATGGAAGGAGGGGATCAAGCGCCCCCGATGTTTATCTCCATTGGATTTAGCTCGGTCCATCTCTCCCGAAGAGTCATCCCTCGCGTCGCAACTTCCGTAGTACTCAAAGTTTTGGTCTTTTCGAGGCAGCTTTGGGGGTAATAGTAACTGGTCGTTTTTTTTTTTTTTTTTTTTAAAGTTTATTTTTTTTTTTTTTTTTTTTTTTTTTTTTTTTTTTTCGATGACTGTATGTATATATGCGTTTTACATAAATTATCTGTCTGTCGCTGTCTTGTTCCCTCTCCTCTCATTTTTATACTCCCCTCGTCGGGTCGCTGATAATTGAGCCGTCGGCTTTTCCATTCGACTTTCCCTCCCGTTCGATTTGCCAACTGGCTCGGTGAACAGCGAGATGGGCTCCGCTCTTGATCAGAAGGCCGACGGTCTACAACCTCCAGTATACACTGAAAATGCGATACCCAAAGACCCCGAAACCGCACGTATAGAAACAACTCGCGATGTAGCAGAAAGAGGTCAAGCTGCTACAGACCAGTAAATCTACCCATCCAATATTCCAATATTCATTCAAGAAAAGTTTGCCCCCCTTTCTTTTTTTTCCCTCACTTACGCGGATTATGTACGTACATAGTTACGGGCGCTCGCTGGTACAATTTGACCCTGCTGCCGAAGCCAGACTTCTCTGGAAGATCGATTTGTTTATAATCCCTACCGTCGCTCTGCTCTACCTTTTCTGCTTCATTGATCGCGCTAATATAGGTACGAGCTGCAGTGCTCCGTTTTCAATGCCTGGTTTACAGTCCCTTTTTCTCACAGCCAAAATGACTTATAGGCAATGCGAAGCTCGCAGGCCTGGAGAGAGACCTTAATCTGAAAAATTATGACTATAATACGGTTCTCTCGATCTTCTACGTCTCTTACATCGTTTTCGAAATCCCGTCCAACATGGCCTGCAAATGGATAGGTCCCGGATGGTACATACCGGCTATCTCGCTAGGTTTCGGAATTACTTCCGTAGCCACTGCTTTTGTGAATAACATCCATGACATCTGCGGTGTTCGTTTTGTCCTGGGTATTTTTGAGGCCGGCATGCTACCGGGGATTGCATACTACATGTCCAGGTGGTACCGGAGAAGCGAATTGGCATTCCGTTTGTCTCTATATATCGTAATGGCTCCCCTTGCCGGCGCCTTTGGTGGACTTCTTGCCTCTGCGATTCTGAAATTACCCAACTTCGGTGGCCTTCATGAATGGAGGATGATATTTGCAATTGAGGGCATCATCACCTGCGGAATCTCTCTCATTAGCTTCGTTACTTTGACTGATCGCCCGGCGACTGCTTTTTGGCTTACCCAGGAGGAGAAAGATCTCGCTATCGCCCGTGTCAAATCAGAGCGTGTCGGAGCCACTGAGGTCCTAGACAAGTTGGACACCCACAAAACACTGCTTGGAATTTTCGGTCCTGTCACCATGGTCACCGCATTTATATTCCTTCTAAACAATATTACCGTTCAGGGCCTCGCGTTCTTCGCCCCAACAATCGTCAAAACTATATACCCTGACGACAGCGTCGTGTCCCAGCAACTCCATACAGTCCCTCCTTACGTCGTTGGGGGATTCTTTACTGTCCTTTTCCCTTTCCTCAGCTGGAAATTCAACCGCCGACTGATATTTTTCATCCTCAGTGCACCATTAGTGATGATTGGGTATATCATGTTTCTTGCCAGCGACGACCCTAAAGTTAGATATGGTGCGACTTTCATCATAGCTAGTGGTGCATTTTCGCTCGGCGCTCTTTCCAACGCCAATGTTTCCGCAAACGTCGTTTCGGACACGGCTAGGTCCTCTGCAATCGGCACAAACGTTATGTTTGGCAACATCGGCGGCTTGATATCAACGTGGTCGTTCCTACCTTTCGACTCTCCTAACTATCATATCGGCAACGGCCTCAACTTAGCCACGTCGTCAACTATTCTTATTTGTTCTATCGCTTTGGTCTTTTGGATGAACTTGGATAATAAGAAAAGGGATAAGGAAAATGTGGAAGATAAACTGGCGGGTCTCAGTCAAACCCAAATACAGAACCTTGACTGGCGCCATCCTGGTTTCCGATGGAAGCCATAAGGTCGTCCCCTATGTGAACTATACCGGTGAGAGGCTAATATTTACAATTACCATATAAATCTCCTCTTTTACTGGAATTTTCTGGAAAGATTCGCTCAATCCCATTATTTATTCGTTGCTCATTTATTCTAATTAAGCTACCACGCGCTCTTCTCTCTTTTCTTCTAAAACACCGAAAATTTGCCCTTCATACCTACAACATTATCGACGTCCAAATAAAAAGCCCTTTCCCGACATCTTGCATACACCTCAATTCATCCACCGAAGTTCACCTTCTACGGGCATGGCTGCCCGTTTGTATTCCCGCAATAATTCGTATCCTCACATTTACTCCCACAACCATAATCAGTATAAGTTGTTGGAGTATTCTGTTCCCACGAGCGCATACACTCCGTCACGTCCCCATCGCCCCAATCGCATCGCTTTCGCTCATATCCCATTGTGCGAACCATCTGCTGCTGGGTCCACACAGTATGACACCCCTTGTCATTCCAGGTACATGTCGTCGTCGAGGATGCGGTGTAGCATTCCGAATCCTCGATGGACGAGGAAAACTCCACGCCAGAATTTAGCCCAGGCACGATACCCTTGGCCACCTCAACGTCTATTTTCCAACCCATTGAGATGCTGACGCTTTCACTGCGTGTTTGGCATACTTGGGTCCCGTTAAGATGTGCGGCAGAGCACAACTGCGTGCCCGTGCAGTAAATGTTGCCGGAAGATTTGACCCAAGGTTTGTACCTAAAAATTTTGATATTTTTGTCAGCATTACCCTTTCTACAATGGTTAGCAGTGGGCGGAGCGCATATTATTACCACACACTCGCTTCCACAGCGAAGTAGTCATGCCAGCATTTGCGCACTCTGGGGAACTTATATGGGCGTGAAATCTTGTCGGATTCGATGTATACGCCTTGTCCGTCCTGGTAGGGTCCGTCGTAATCACGATCGCTATCACATTCTTTCACGCCACGCTTTGCCAGCACCGAGCGAGTCGACGATGTCGGCATGGCAAGGCCATCCTGGACGAGGCCAAAAACTGCTAACGCGGCAGAAAGGATAAATGAAGTCCGCATTTCTGATTGTTCCTCAGAGTGGTAGGAGGTGGATTGTCTTCGTGAGCTGGCGAACCGAGTAAATATAAGATCGCTGAACTATGCTTGGCTGCTTCTTTCTTGCTTGTCTTTCCAGGATCATGAGAGAGTCCAACGAATAAATACTCTCCATTACCAAGGGGAATGAGGGCTTTTTATATCCCAATCGAACCATCTCCCTCCGCCTCCCATTTACTCTCAAAATTCGAGCTTCAGCCTTTCTCAACAATTCTTCTTGGCCATTCTCTATACATCGTCTAAGGCTCCTAGCAAGTGATGTTCATCGCGAAAAATAGTAGGGACAGTAAAATGTAAGCCCGTTGAGCCAATTCCAAAATTAGACCTATTTCCAGTTTGGTAATAGCGTCTTCACACTTCAACTCCCTGAAACATTCAGATTATAGAGTACTTGCTCTTCTTCGCGAATAGTTCGCCAGCCTTTTAGCCCCATGAAGAAGAGTAGGGTTTGTCGCAGTCAGAGGATTTACTAGAAACGGAATGGACTGCGGGTTGTGACGTATCTGCTACACAATATTCCTGCCCTGTTTCACGGATGCTGTAGTTGTACTGGTAGGATTTGTTTTTTTACAGATAGCCTTGCAGGAGATTTAGGCTATTAATAGAAAGTTTTATCTCGACCGACCGTGCAGGAACAGCCTTGTGGCGTTCGAATTCGGGTTGATGCAACTGCAGGATGAGAGCCTCGTGTTAGGCCAGCCCATTTGATACGTACACGTCGTGTAGGTAATGTGCAGGGAGAAGATATGCCAATTTATGCCAATTTAACGCTGATAGACCATTTCCTCAGGCCTTTTACTAAAAGGTTTGGCAAAAAGGTTCATATGTGGTTTTGATGACTAGTTAACTAGGCAGTTGAGGGCTGAACCAGAGGCGAGTCACCCTTGGAGACCAAGGGGCTAGTGTTTGTGGCATCCCGACTCCCGAGACCCCTAGGTGGGGTGGCCCCAAACGCTAACACAAAACGGAACGGATTTACCAAACTACACAGCAAAGGAGACGAAAGAAGATCTCACACCAAAAGTAGAACGGGCAGGTAAATAGGATTTCATACCTCCGCCGACATTCACATGGTGATCTATAGGGATATGTACGGATTAGAAATGGATGTGGCGCGGGGAAGCAGCCTTGGCCCACAACTTAAGCGACTTCGCGATGAGCGCGATCCCAAGCACCATGTGCAGTATCACGGACGTGTTAGCCATATTATTGTTGGCGCAGTTGTGTGGTCCGTTTAGAATCTCAATACTACAGTCAAAGTCTGCATCGAGAGCCGCGGGTTGCATGTTGAAACCGAATGTGGCTAGGAAACGGAATGTAATGTTCATCAAATTGCGCGTCGAGCGATGGCAGCAAAGAGGAAGGAGAAAAGAAGAAACAGGGCCACAAACGCATTCGTGAGACTATTCACGGACAGGACAATACGTGGAAGGAATTGAAGGGTTGAAGGGGAACTGGAGGTTCGGGGAAGGCCGGGTCAGATATTGAGCTGACGGTTGAGGCGGAATGTGCAGAGACCTGAAAAGGAATTAAGAGCCGCACGCAAAAAGTATAAACCCCCCCTCGTTTCCCCGATCTTCTCGTCCTCTTCCACCTAAACTTTATATGGAACCACTTCACTGCAAATAATGCATAATGAACGCTCCGATGTTTGCTTGAGTAAATGGTACGTATAAAAGGTGGATAAATATAGCGCTTGCGGTCAGCCATGGAGATGCAGGATGCAGGATATAAATTCTTTGACAATAAGCAACAAAGCTCTATTATGCGCCCAATAGAATAGATATCGGTAAATGGAAATATATCGATATTGTACTTCCGTAGCTAAGGCTGCTAAGCCCAGGAGTTGTTGAAGATATTGAGGGAACATGCACGGCAGGGATTGATGAGAGGCTGGGAAAACAGCCCAAAAAAAAGGACAAGTTGTAGGGTGAGGCGCATCAACCACTATAATTATTTCGGAAACGCCAAATATAGGGTATAGGGATGGGTATAATGTCAAAACGAAGCGAAACGAAGTATATACAAGTAGAAGTAGGGTGATAGGTTCAAAATTTGGCCGTGCAGGATAATTCGCAGGGTATGTTATCCAAGCTGGTTGATATTTATTTACGGCCCTTAGCCCTTAATTTCAGATCCAACGCTCGTGTCGTCGGTTTAAATCCTTCTCGACCGCAGACCACTGATTCGATTCCTACATGCTATCGTCGCCATCAGTGAACATCGCAGGGATACTATCAGCATGAGCTGTAACCTCAGTCTCATCGTCTGGGATGGCTGCAAATCCCACATTTTTCCCGCCTGTTGAATGCGACGGCGTAACCTCCTCGAGAACATCACCATTCCAGGGCTTGCACTGCTTCACAATTTCACCGCACCGAAGACAAATCCAGCCTTCCCCTTCCTCTGCTTCAAGCTTCTCGGCAATGCAGACAAAGCAGTATATGCAACCGCATGGCATGGTCTCGTATGGATTTATTACATCAGTCCGTGCAGAGCCTATTATTCCCCCTGAGGCTCCAGATGCCCCCAGCACGTCACTTTCGGAGGTTACTGTTGGATTATGTTCCTGGTAGCAAATAGGGCATGTCCTTTCTGGCAGGAACGCCAACTCCCCTTGGCCCTTAGCCTGCTCGTCCCCCTCATCAGTTGCTCTCAGCGACGACTTTGTTTTCCTCCAAGCCCTTGAGATCCAACGTCGCCATCGCCCGATACCGACAAGAGGAAGCAGAAATAATAAAAATTCTGTAAACGCGTGCCACACGAGTTGCCTATTTAGATATTCAAAAGAGACTTCGCGGCTAACTTGGGTCGATGGAGGTGCGAGGCGCATACGTAGCACGCGATCGATTAGCGTCCTATATCGTCCATTGGCAAGAAAGACGAGGAACGACACGAAGCCGGCAATTGAGTGCGTGGTTGAAATGGTATTTGTAATCCTAGACAAAAGTCGTACCCGGGGGGATGGCTATTTTGCATATTAGCGTCGGAGTTCATCGAATGAATTAGAATCTCTCTTTAACAGACCTCATCATATCCGCCTTCCTGATCAATCAACCAGCCCTCCCATTTATCCCAGGCATAGCGGCCCCCGACCGTGAAGAGGCCGTATAATGTTTTTTGCCATTTCGTCGGATCCGAGAGTGTGGGACCCTTTTTCCGGCTATCTGTATATTTGAGATTTTGTAGAGCCGCACCGTAGGATGCATTGTGATCCCATATGGAGAGTTTAAAGAGGATTGCCCTCAGTGCGAACTGGATCTCGTGCGTCCAATCTTCCTTTGTGTGGTTCTACAGAAGAAGAATAACAGCGTCAGATCCCTGCACACACACACACACACACAGCGGATATCTTATAAAAATAAGAGCAAAGGACTGCGCGCCTTACCCCAAAGTATTTTAATCCTTCGCCAACCTGGGCTTTCAATAGCGCGAGGAGCTCTTCATCCAACAACTCCGCGTCTACCTGACCCACCCTAAACGCGGGCCTCGTGCCTTCCCTTCCCTTTATTGTATCCCATAATAGAATCCCAGCATCGGAGGCTCTTGAGAGCGGATAAGGAAGTTTCCCAATAGTTGCGGGAAGACGAGTGTTTGGTTTCGGGATTCGACTTCGCGCTTCTGCTTCACGGAGACGCCGACGTTCCAAAATCCGCTCTTGCGCGGCAGCGAAATTTGTCGGACTCATCGTGTCATCATTCTTGATTGATTTGCCGGCTATCCCATGCCCCTCAGCAAAGATAGGATTTGTTCAAATAGTCTGAGTCGTTGGAAAGGGAGAAGTCGGTAGACTCAATGACATACCCGGGCACGAGCAGCCGAGGTCGAGCATCACATGACATAGGGCTTGAACTATAAAGTACTCCGAGAAGAAAGCTTGCAATTTTACTGAATTATCACCTTAGCTAGTAAAGCTTGAGCTCACAAACATGAAGTTGGTTAATAACTAACAGAATTAAAACAATGTACACAGGAGGTTGAACAACCCATATACCAATTACGAGCGGCCTTGGGTTACATACCTCTATGTTGGAAAAAAAGTATCGAGTTGGTCCGAGCTCCAACGCTAACTGAACTGGAACGTGCACTCATTTCTTTGGTGGTGTCATGGCACGTAAATGGTGGGGTGCGTTTGATTGTCTTGATCAACAATGAATTGTCAGGGCGTTTCTCCCCTCCAAGCTTCCTCGAGTTAATAACGACATATACTGGTTCCAATCCTTTACCTTCCGCAGCCCATGGCTTCAATTGTAGAATTGCCCGGAGAGGCGAATCCCCTCACGCGTCAAAATATCTTCAACGCCTTGGTCTCCGCTGCGGGCTCGACGCAGCAGCAGGTCATCACGGGTGGGCAGCAGCTTCAGAACTGGGAGAAACAAGCAAATTACTTTTCGCTACTACAGGTATACATACTGCTTTGTTGGAAACACTCATGGCTCTAGACATGCGTTAACATGCAATTGCAGGATATATTCATTGATTACTCCCTCCCAAACGAAGTCCGCTACCTATCGATCATCCAGCTTAAAAATGGCATTGATAAATATTGGAGGAAGACTGCACCTAAGTAAGCCCTAGCATTTATGTTACACTACTCAAATATACTGATTGTGAACCAAAAAGCGCCATCAAGCCGGAGGAGAAAGTGCGGATCAGATCAAGAGCACTGGAGGCGGGAGCTGTTGAACCTGACGCCAAACTTGCTCTTCACAATGCACTCATGATTGCGAAGATAGTGCGGTTAGAGTTCCCATTAGAATGGTAGGATAAACACCCATATTTGTCCATTGCCTGAGGTTCGTTGCTAATCTGTTTGCATTTTCAGGCCCGATGCGATTACGTCCGTGATTACATTGCTTCGAGCATCCTTCCAACCTGGCAGCAACCCGTTACAACTTCCTCGTACGCTCCTTATCCTTTTGCATATAATTAAAGAACTCGCCACGGGGAGATTGCAGAGAATTAAAAGGAATCTATTCACTGTTGCGCCGGAGATATTTCACATTCTTGCCAGCATATATGTTGGAAAAGTCAACAAGTGGGGGACCTTCCTAGAGGCTGGTGGGGATGACGAGGGTGGAGCTTTGGAAGCTTTGGATGAAAGCCTCATCACGCTGAAGACCATGCGCCGGCTGATAGTTGCAGGCTTCGAGCATCCTAATAGGGATAACGACGTTCAGCAATTTTGGGCGCTATCCCTTACTCATGTGGGCAACTTTTACTCTTTATCGGAGCGAAAATCTTCTGAGCTGGCACCAAATGTCTCAAGATTACTTGAAAGACATATTCTACAACTATCCAAGCTTCATTTAGAGATGGCTAAGAATCATCCCGCAGCATTCGCCTTGTTCCCAGGTTGCGTTGATCTTGCTCGATCATACTGGGGACTGGTGGTTGAACTCGCAAAATTATACGACCCAAGTGACATTTCTCGAGCCACAATTGGAACTGGCGGTGATGCTGATGACGACGAAACCCCTTTCCTAGAAAAGATTGCCTTGAAAGGCCTCCTTATCTTGCGGACATGTATCAAAATGGCATTTTATCCCGCCCACACCTTCAAATATCAACATGCTCAGGACAAAGAAGAGAAAAATCAATCTATCGAACTAATCAAATCCCAGCTACTAACCCACGAATTCGTAGTCCAGGTCATGGAACTACTTATAACCCGTTTCTTTGTCTTTCGAGAAAGCGACCTTCGCCAATGGGAGGAAGATCCTGAAGAATGGGAGAAGCGTGAAGAAGAAATTACAGATGCATACGACTTTTCCATCCGTTCTTGCTCCGAAAAAGTGTTTCTAGATCTCCTCATCCATTTTAAGGAACTTCTTGTCCCCAAATTACTACACGTATTTTACTCTTATGCCAGTGAGTCTGTCCGCCGCATGGGTTTACAATATAACATTTTCTTAACATTGTCTAGACCCCCAAAATCAGGAAGTTCTCTTGAAAGATTCCCTTTATTGCGCTATCGGCCTTGGTGCTGCGATTTTAGAGAAGCAGCTTGATTTCAATGCATTTTTATCATCTACTCTTATTCCAGAGGTCCAAATCCAACATCCAGGATATAATCTACTGAGGCGAAGGATTGCAATATTGCTCGGACAATGGGTGCCCGTGAAAGCCGACGAATTAGACATGGCGTCAATTTACCAAGTTTTCCAACACTTACTCAACAAAAGCGACCCTACTAATGACCAGGTTGTTCGGGTCACTGCCGGCCGCCAACTTAAAAATGTATTGGAGCCGTTTGAATTCAGCATTGAGCGGTTCTTACCCTACGCGACTCCCACACTTCAGAGCCTCATGGACCTGGTTAGCGAAGTTAGTCTATCGGAAACGAAAATGGCACTTCTTGGAACGGTTCGCGTTGCTATAGTGAAAATGGAAGGCCATGTACGTCGTGCGTCAACATCCCCCATAGACTCAGGATACTAATATACACTAGATTGCCCCGTATGCGGACCAAATTGTCTCTTTATTACCACAATTGTGGGAGCAATCAAGTGAAGAGAACCTCATGAAGCAAGCAATACTCACGCTACTTTCTTCTTTAATTCACTCCATGAAACAAGACTCGGTCCGATATCATCAGATAATCATTCCTCTCATCCAAAAATCCGTCGATCCAGGATCGGTATGCATGCCCTTTTCATATTTATATCAGTGTTCTACTAATAATCAATAGGAAGCATTGGTTTATCTATTAGAGGAAGCCCTGGACCTATGGTCTGCAGTTCTCATGCAGGCTCCTTCTCCAGCGTCGCCGGAACTCCTCCAGCTTTTACCATCTCTCTTCCCAGTTTTCGATATTGGCACCGAAAGTCTCCGTCAGGCTTTAGAAGTTACCGAGTCCTATATCCTGCTTTCGCCTCAGGAGATGCTCAACGACAACATTCGTTTCCGGCTGCTTGTTGCGTTGGAAGCCCTCCTTAGTTCGACTACGCGACAGCGAATTGGAGTGGTTCCACATCTTGTCGAACTACTCATCCGAGCAGTAGAGTTTGTGGATCCTGGAAACGAACAAGCCTATTCAGTCGTTGCCAAATCTCTTCTGGATTCTTCGTTCCTACTAGCACTTCTTTCTGGTCTCCGTGAGACTTACGAAGCGCACCTCACCACCGGCCCAAATAAGAAATCCCCTGACGTCTACGGCGTTGTGGAAACGGATTATTTCTCTGTCCTCGCAAGGATTGCCCTCGCTAGCCCCAAAATATTTATCTCTTCTGTTGTATCTTCCATGAGCCATTCGTCCGAAGAAGAAACCGTCAACTGGATCTTGACAGAGTGGTTCTCCCACTTTGATAACGTGGGCGACATTAACCGCAAAAAGCTTCACGCGTTGGCTTTAACACACCTCCTTTCTATAAACGGCCACTCAATACCACCTCCAGCCTACCTTCTCAAGCATCTCCAGTCCTATCTTGTTGTGTGGACTGACCTCATTAGAGAACTATCCGAAGGCACCGACTATGATCCTAACGATCCTCGCGGCGGCGACTATCTCATTGTCTGGAACCCAGGCTCAGCCGATCAAACCGATGGGAAATATCAGAGCAATGAGTCTCCCGAAACCACCCGCCGGCGAGCTTGGAGCAATGCCGACCCTGTGCATAAGATCAATTTCCGCCATTTTGTCACAGAGAATCTGCGGGGAGTTGTTGGGGCGTGCGGTGGGATGGACAAGTTTAGAGACGAGTGGCTGATTAATGTTGATCGTGATGTTGTAAATGGCTTTGCGGAGTTGGGCTTGTTGTGATATGGGTGATGCTATCGTTTAGGCTTGGGAAGCGAAAACAGTGATACCAAGAGCCTGCCTTTCCTGTCAGGAGATGTAGTGGCCCAATTTTTTTTTCGCCGTCTTATTTACCTTTCTATTCCTTGGCTAAGTTTTCATATGTTTGAAACCCTAGCTACCAACCTGTTGAGAAACTCATACATCGCTCGATGAAATTGGGGCTGTGCTAGCTTAACACTTCAACGAGAACGGAAATGAAAAATATTGAAAAATATAAAAAATATAAGAAAATATATCACATAGTTAACTAACCTTCTGTGCAGTTATGTTGTTCTTAAGTAGTATTTGAAAGATTTCATGAATAGGAATAATAAAATGGGATATGTTTGCTAATATTGTATCGTCCAGATAACCACATCCCCATTTCCATGTAACGGAGGAGTATACAGGGCCAAAATTAAATTACGAACGTATTTCACTGTTTACCACAACCTTCTCCCTTCCCCCCCCCCCATCCTCCCACATTGCAAATCCATCACTTGCAACCACCATACTTTCTATCCGTGAAAGGCTGTGGGAACAAGCCTGCTGACAAGAGGTCCTGCATATCCCACCCAGGCGACCCCTCCGTCTTCCATGTCCAGAAGAACCACCCCGCACAATTCTCATAGGCGTCTAACTGAGCCTCAAGGAACCGTCTAATCTCGGTTTTTTGCCGAGCAGGAAGCCGTCCAACGGAGCCAAAGTGCCTCTCACCACAAGCGCCCGAGGGCTTACCGTTGGGATGCGACTTATCAAACCGAGCCCCAAGTCCCCTTCCATTAAGATATTTGGCACAATCGGTCATGGCGCCGGTCCACTCCCCAACAAAAGTCCGTTTATCTGTCTGCGCAAGCTTTTCACGTCCAAACGAGCATGCAAGTTTGACGTGTTGATCTACATTGAAGTTTACAAGCGCATTGTCAAAGACTTGGTAGTGGTGCACGTCGAGTTGGACATTGTGGAAATTTTGGGACGGGAGCATGAAACCGGTCCAAGAAAGGGGATCCTGGAAAGCGTCAGATATTGCAACGCCGACTTTGCGGTTTGCGTTCCGCACGATCTTATAGCCATCGCGATAGAAATTTTTCACTTGGCTGAGCTGCACGCCACCCGGCACGAAGGGCTCGTTGAGAATTTCGATGGAGTCCACGACGTCGGTTTGTTGGGCGTAACGCTCTGCGAGGGCGCGGACGGCATCCAGAGTTTGGGCTACTGTCTCCCCTTTTTGCCAGCTGATGGGGCCGCGGCGACCGCTGTTGTCGAAGCCGTTCTGGGAGCCGGGAGCTAAGTCATGATACCCGAGTCAGTGAATTGGAGTTGACCTTCAACAATAACCAGAAACTTAAAAAAAAATGTAATAACTAACTAACCGCCATGAAGGTCAATTGCAACTTTGAGGTTTGATTCTTTGGCCCATGTAAGCGCCTTATCCAAATAGTCAACTTGGCCCTGGATATATGGCTCTCCCTTCAGAGGAGCTACCGCCCAGTAACCGATTGGGATCCTGACATTAGTCAATCCCGCCGCTGCAATCTGCTTAAAATCCTCTGCAGTGATCCACGAGTTCCAATGTCTCGATAGTCGCGATTTGGCATTGCCGCCGAGAACTTGGCTCAGGGTGTACTCATCCACTGCTCGATCCCCTGCTTCTTCGAAGACCGAAGGCGTTATCCATGGCTCCAGCACAAGCCACCCGCCGAGATTCACGCCATAGATCGACGCCTTGTTTGCGCGGGATGCAACGTGAGTCGGGGCAGCATGAGGCGTGGCCGATGCCATTAACACCCATGCGAGAAAGAAGCAAGCGAGGACTGGCTTGAGAGGCTTAAGTATCGCCATGATCTATCACCGGCGAAAACGACTAGAAGATAGGGAGAGAATCTCTCGATAGAGAAAAGGGATGTGGAGGGAAAGCGGCCACGGGCAGCTTTATAATGCGGAACATCTTCCCATGCCAGGAGGTAGATACATGTAGAACAGGCGGAAGCTTACAAAGGGGGTCATAGTTCCTAGCTTGAGAATGCCCCAAGCGTCAAAATCAGGAAAGTGATAAACAGCTACTAAAGATCGAGTCAAGGAAAAAGACTAAATGACTAAACGACTATTCTCTCAGCAGCTAGCTATCGGCGGTTCGTGCTCGGGTTGTAGCTGGGCTGACAGTCCGATCTCGTCTTCCATGCCAAATGGTTGGCCAACATGGTTGGTCGACATCTTGGAGAGGACATCGTTCCGGCACCCCCGCGATTGCATGCAGGCGTTGGGATTTCAGCACCAGCAGACTAGGGGGAGGCGATTACCCAATTGATATTTTCTTTTTCCCTGTATTTCCCCTCGGTTCTAGATACGACACAAATTTTTGCCAATTCCAACAATAAGGTCACCACGGCGGCGTCACACAGTCTATGGCAGTCTATGGTAGCTGTGGAAAATTTCGACTACTGGGCGCCACTGTGTGATGCGCGATGCTTGAGGGCAAAGTATTGCTTCGACACTCGCATGCGAATGCCAGGGAGGCTGAGTGGGCGTATCGGAGGGAAGAAAGTAGAATATGGGGAAGTGATGATGCCCGGAATTCGCAAAGTAAAACAGTTGTGGGCTTGAAAGAGAACATGTTGGATCGCCCTGAATGCAGTTGGCAGTGGGAGACGATCCCACCGCTGGCTGAACGGACTCAGCTGGCATTGAAATTTAGACTGTGGGCCTGGGCCAGGAGAATCATGCGTCATTGCAGGCAGGAAACCCTGGCCGAGTTATTATAATCATGATGATAGATACGTCTCGCCCGAGGCCTTTTGCAACCTGTATTTAAATTTAGGAATCACAACAATGTCCCACTAGGGAATACAGGGGAAGTTTGTTGCATTGCGGGCTCACGTCTTGAAACTCCGCCTCTGCTTGGAAAAAGGGGAGTATCATTTGACGACCCGTGGGAGTAGGAGGCCAAATCCTTAACCTTATAGGCGACCACGATGAGGAGAGGACAATCCGCAGTATTTAAATACTTTCTGGTGGCTATATTCCCCAGTCATCAGTATTTAGGCAAGAGTATCCTCCGGTACCACCAACCACTCATCGAGGCGACATTATTGTGCTCTCAAGTATAGTCTGTAACCACGAATAACAAAGCATCCATCGTATAATTTTTTCGTCTTCATACGGATGCCGCGTTAAGCTCCCGTCTCCCATCCCGTTGTCCGCTTTCCCGCAAATCCTTGAACTTTAAGCCCCTCACTGTGGGGTGTGTTGGGAAGAAGGTCATGGATTTAAAAAATCTGTCTGCTTCTGCTCCTCTCGGTGAAATTCTCTGCAGTTGATAACAATTTCTTTGGGATTAAATGGTTATTTCTTTCTCTAAACTTTTTTATATCCCAAGAAGAGCAAGATACCAAGGTATAAATATCCCATCGGAACCGTAGCAGGGAAAACTAGCGAGATAATGGCCTCGAACACAATACCTCTTCTTCTTGACAACCAGCCTGTTATTACAGCTGACACTTTCGACGTCATCAGCCCAAATACCGGAGCGGTTGTTTACAAATGCAGCTCTACTTCAGTAGCGGACGCAGTTCGCGCTGCTGATTCCGCAAACGCTGCTTTCAAGAGCTGGGCCAAAGTGAAACCCTCTGCTCGCCGTGATATCTTCATAAAAGTAATTGAGATTTACGAACGACGCAAAGAGGAACTTATAGGATATGCACAAGAAGAAACAGGATCGAGTCGGATGTTTGCTGAATTCAATTGGGGCCTCGGTCATAGCCTGCTGAAAGATGTAACTGGAAGGACGCTTTCGATAGTAGGCACAGTACCCTTTATGAGGGATGAAGGCCAGAGTGGCATCGTGTATAAAGAGCCTTATGGAGTTATTCTTAGCATTGCCCCATGGTATTTACAGTTACTTCTATTTATCCGCTTGTGTGCATTTACGTTTTACAACATATATATTAATCATTAAACAATTTCTACAGGAACGCGATGCTCATTTTGGGCCTGCGGTCCATCGTTCTACCGCTGGCAGCTGGTAACACTGTCGTACTAAAGGCCTCCGAGCTCTCCCCGAAGTGTTTCTGGGCCCTTGGGGATATCTTTCGCGAAGCCCAACTACCGCCAGGTTGTCTTAATGTCCTCTATCACCGGCCAGCGAGTGCGGCGGAAATCACGACTGCACTGATCGCACATCCCGCCATTCGAAAGATTAATTTTACCGGCAGCACTCAGGTCGGAAGAATAATTGCCTCCACTGCCGGCAAATATATTAAGCCAGTGCTGCTCGAACTTGGCGGAAAGGCCAGTACAATCGTATTGGATGATGCGGACTTGAAAAAGGCCGCAACTGGTTGTGTGATGGGCTCTTTTTTACATGTATGGCTAGACCTCCTTTTCGTTCCTTGGTCACTCCCAACATTCAAAGATAGCAAGGGATGCTTCCTCACCGGCAGGGTAGTACTCTACATGTTTAAAGTACATGACATTATTGACAAAATGATAAACTTATGATCATAGGGAGGCCAAATCTGCATGTCTACCGAGCGCATAATCGTCCAACGATCCGTCGTCGACGAATTCCGCAACTACCTTCGCGAAACCATGGCGACAAACAGCTCGGACACTCCCCCCGTCCTTGTAAGCGCCGCGCCCGTTATCAAAAACAGAAATCTCGTCTCAAATGCCGTATCCAAAGGCGGAATCATTCTAGTTGGCGATAATACCAACACCGAGGAAACACCAAATAACACGCGCATGCATCCCATCATCCTCGAAGGTATAACCCCAGACATGGACATCTACCACACCGAATCTTTTGGCCCTATCGTATCACTTTACGTCGTCGACACCGAACAGGAAGCCATCCAGCTCGCTAATGATACTGAGTACGGGCTCAGTGCAGCTGTATATACGGAGAATTTGGGCAGAGGCCTACGGGTTGCAAAGCAGCTGGAGTCCGGGTAAGTCGTCCCCTTTCTTTCAGTTTCCTTTTATCCCCTTTATCCCTAGCTACGCTTTATTTTTCTGCTCAGCGGGCTCATTACCACTTTCCTTTCTATTTCTCCACTTGATAACAGGGCCGTTCATATCAACTCCATGACCGTCCATGATGAACCTGGTCTGCCACATGGAGGAGTGAAGTGTAGCGGTTTCGGCCGTTTCGGTGGCCCCGCACCCTTGGATGAGTTCCTTACGACAAAATCCGTTACTTGGATGGATGTGTAGAGGGACAGCACCCCAAAGTATCTGTGCACCTGCCATCCTATTAATATTTTTACGTTTGCCACGCGAAGGCTATCCATGTATAACTATGCCATTTATGGCACATACGGGAAAGGGATCTCATCCAAAACATGAGTTTTTGGATACTTTCATATTGGTATTCAGATAACGGGTTTTGGTTCACCCACGCCTCTGGACTAGCTAACTAGTTAACTAACGTAATCCATCACCTAACCGGCCAGATCACCTAACCGGCCACTTTTTCAATTTTACGCGTCTCTCACCAAATTCCTCACTATATCAACCATGACTAGTAGAAAAGCTTCTAATCATGAGAGAAGTCTTTTGCTAGCCATCGAAGCTTATAAAAATGATCAATTTAAAAGCATACGAGCTGCTGCTGAAGCCTATAATGTTCCACGAACTACCTTACAAGATCGTCTACACGGTACAACAACGCGTACGATTTCCCAAAGAAAAAATCGAAAT
>JAFEJD010001434.1:0-18556 GCA_018296065.1 Blastomyces percursus | reverse complement strand
TGGCGTAGGGGCCTGGAGGCCCGGAGAACCTGTTTCTTGCCCATTTGTCCTGCTGCAGGGATAGTCTCGGGGAGCTTCTCTGAGGCTTGTTTTTTGGTCGCGGTGACAGAGGCATATGTTTTAGGCGCGGAGGTTTTGGATCGGGTTTGGGGGCCTTGGATGGCTCTGGCAATGCCGTGGCCAAGGGCCTGTCTTAGTGCAGAGCCTTGTGCGGGGTGGGCTGCCTCAAAGAGGCGCAGTGCCGGGTCTATTAGAGCAGATATCCGGTTGCAGTGTTCGAGGACCTGAGCTAGCTCTGTTGAGGCCGCGTTATCCGCGTGTCCTAGGAGCGAGCTGAGCTTATAGGCCGCTGTATCGGCTGGGTCCTCTGTTAGCGAGGCCCCGGCAGGTTCTCCCCGCGAAGGGAGGGGGATAGGATCGGTATTCGAGCTGCGCGTAGTACATGGCGCGTCCTGGGGCGCGTCTTGGGGGGCATCTTGGGCCGCGTCGATTGGGATAGGGGGAGGCTCTTGGGATGAGCCTGAGATAGCTGCGGGGATTGAGCGGGTCCTCTTCCTTGCTGACCGAAGAGAGGACGAGGTAATTGCGATGTGCCTGTTGGATTTGCTCATCGTAAGAGGTGTGGCACAGGAGCATCTACTATTTCATTGGTTATTACTTCATGGACGGATCATGTGGTGACTGGAAGAACAGTTGTTCCATTAGCCGGGACTGACGCCAAGGAGTGAGACTATCACGCACCAGATATGGATCGCAAGGCAGATGGATAGATCATGGAGGAGATCTATCACCATATATGTTGATTAAGAAGATGCGTTCTTCATGATCAACTCATGGTTCCCTTAGTTACTCACAGTTACACTTATACCTTCAGATTATGGTCTCGTTTCCTTCGGTCACGTTTGGCTTTTCGACGCTTGCGGTTACGGTTGACTTTGCGCTCAAGGTTGGTTTTTGCGATATGCCCTGGTCGATTCGATGCATTTTTGTTGATATTTTGATTCTTTTTTTTTCCCATTTGGGAAAACTAATTTGAGGACAGATCGATGGTCGTTTAAAGAAATATATATGAGTGTAGTTAACTTATTGTATAGGAGTAAACTATTTACAACAGAAAAAGGATCTCGAACTATTAACCATATTATTTGTGCCAATGCATTTTGTACAGCGAACGAATCTACCTTAATTCCATTAATCGTTAATTAAATTTTCTATCGCCGTATCTTTCCATCCTTTGTCTTTAAAAGTATAGAGAATTCATAAGTCTACTTGTTTCGCGGGAAGTCGTCTTTTGTAGGCGAGGGAATCCAGACAGGAGGCTGGATTTCCCATTTCTTATGCTTCTGGCACGGCTTATCGGTCGCGACATATGCTGTGCCCTGTGCTTTAGTTGTGTTTTGCACGTCAATAAGTTCTCTCGGTTGAAAGTCGGCAATCTCTTGCTTTCCCTTTATTCCTCCCTTCTTCTTGTTAGTACCTATTCTCGATTTAGACAATGTCCTATGTGACTTACCAATGCACTCTCTGGTTGAGGGAAGGAAGCATCGTCGGAAATCTTCAGTGTATAAACTTGACCCTGACGCCGTATAATAGCGTAAATTTCGGCGTCACACAACATGCTTAGCTCCATGAGCTTTCGATAGCAGGTCCCCCTTCGTTTCTTCCACTTTTCTTGCTCTCTCTTAGCGGAGTTTTCGCCATCCTTCTCTAGACTTGCCCCTCTTTTGTTCTTCAAATGGCTTCTTTCGTTGTATATTTCTGCCATTAGGATCTAAGGACTTGTTTTGTACCTGACTTTTATTTAAAATAAAGGAAAGCGAATTGCTTGAAGGGCTTTCTGGATTTACTACTCACCCACCGGCACGTCGTACTTATTGAGGTGTAGTCACCCGCTACTCGGGCGATCGGTGGGGAATCAAGATGGTACAGTAACTCGATTCCATTGCATTTTGCCTAGGATTCTTGGAAATATTATGAGTAAAAAACTAGAGAAATGGCGTTTCGGCTTTTATTTTTTTAAATATATTAAGTAGCTATTTTGATGTCGGTGGCTGGACAATTTTAAGTACTATTCCACCTTGTCTCTATTATTGCGTTACGCGCTTGACTATGATCGACTTTACAAAAATTTATGCTCTTTTTATCTTTAGCTCGGCGTCTGTCCTAGGTATATACCGTATAGCTAGCATTGCCATCTATCTGATCAATCAATATTTCATCCGGTTCCTTGCAAGATACGTTTTCTACCCCTTTCTTATCCGTCGTAATCGACTTTGCAGCCCCTTTACTAGGCTTAGGGCAGCCCTCCTCATACTTTACTGGTCTATCTCCGCCGCCTGTACTGTCATTGGGATAAATTCTATGGCTGAAGCTCGTTCGCGAACCGGGATGGTCTCTATTATTAACATGGCCCTCTTAACTGTTAGCCAGCCAAGTCTGGCCGCGAACCTTCTTGGGCTATCCCTTCGTTCTTATCTTAGGGCACATAGCGCGGTTGCACAGATGACAGCTATTCAAGCGCTGGCCCATGTTGTGTTATCGGTAAAGATGAATGGACTGTCTGTTAAGGGCAACTCACAGCTCTTCGGGCTTCTGGTAATACCACATCTCCCCGGTATCTTGACAGCCCTCGCTTAACATTGCTCATAGGCCATCGTCGCATTTGGCCTAATCTTCTTTCTGGTCGTCCTTCGTGGGCGTTTCTATGAGATCTTTATCAAAACACACTATGGACTTGGGGTCTTCGCTGTCTATGCTCTTTGGCGACATGTACCAGTCAGAAGGACTCTTTCTCGCCTCTGTATCATGGGGGCATTTGCCTTTTTTGCGTTTACCACATTCCTACAGGCATTCAGCATAATGCTTCGGAACTTCGGCTACGGCAGATTTTTAGCGAAAGCAAATATCGCGCCTCGAAATGACGCGATGAAGATCATTGTTTCTAACCTAAAATCGTTCAAATCTAAACCTGGACAGTTCATTTATCTTAGGGTACTCAATATGGCCCCATTTTATCCATTTCAGAGCCACCCGTTCGTGATCGTCTGGAGCAACAACGACGAATACGGTCGAGCAAACTCCATACACCTCCTCGCCAAGGCCAGGAATGGTTTTACTCGTCAGCTCCGCAAGGCCACTAGTACTGATTTTTTGGCACTTGTTGAAGGGCCGTATGGGGATACGATCCGTCTTGACGGCTATGGCTGCGTTCTGATGTTCGCAACTGGTGTCGGAATTGCGGCCCAGATCCCCTATATCAAGGAGATCCTCGAGAGCCGCTCGAAGTGGGGTTCTTCAATACAGAGTATCACTTTGGCATGGGAGATCGATCACAAAGGTACGGCATTATCTCTTATTCATATTTCTCTCCCTCCCGCATACTAATCGCCGTTAGACCGACAAGACTGGGTGTTTGACTGGATGCAAGAACTATTAAGTAAAGACGCAGTGAACTATGTAAGAACTTCTCTTTATCTGTATCATTTTATTTTATTTCATGATTTTCTTTCCCTCCTAGTAATCAATAGTGACCTGATTTACCTACCAAAGATATTTCGGATCTTAATCTATATCCCAAATTCACATGATGACCCAGAGCCCCTTGGTGACCATAATCGCATATATATTTTATCAGAGCAAATGAACGTGCAGCATGTCGTGGATGATGAGGTGAGGCGACGCAGGGGGCGGCTACTGGTCACTGGTAATTATTGTCTCCCTACACCTTTAGTTAATACTAACGCTGTGCAGTCGCAGCCAGGGAGCGAGTTAGAGATACAGTTCGCGGTTGTGTCCTCACACGTATGTCCAAGCTCAGCAACAGCGATTTTAGACAGCCCGATAATAATCACATAAAGAAGGACATCACCAAGCACATTCAGCTTATGCAGAGTGCTATGGACACTTTTATCCACGCGGTCAAAGTGATCCAGAAGAACCGTGGCTCCGAGGATTCGTTAGAAAGCAAGATAAATGATCTACTACACTCTATCGAGTCGGTGCGGAAGTGTCTACTCCCAGGGCAGGGTCTTATTGCACCTCCTAGGGTTCAATCGATTGATTTTCGCGAGCTTTCGTTTCAACCAGACGATTAAATATGGTTGAGTATCTACGGATACGATGCTGCTATATAAGCGAAAGCGGCACAAAATAAACTTTATAGCCTATTTTCTGCTATAGCAGGCTGAAGAAAGTAACTATTATCTATCACCATACACATATATTTATTTTATCATCTTTACTATATCAAATGACCTATTTGGCATTTGCAATTTCTATAAAACGTTTAACATCGGGGAACATGGTGCTAATATGCGGTATGATAGTGGAGTGCAAAGTCGTCGTATATTTTTTCCGCTTCATGTGGCTTAAAGACCGGCATTCTAGGGGAGGGTAAAGCACGGTTAATATCCCAAAATAAGTTGAAGGTCAACCTCTTCTGCCGGAGCATATACCGCACATGCGCCGTCTGATCCCTCGCTATCCCATGCCCATCGTTCAGCCATGATACCGCTGAGTAATCCGTCTACCGAGCGGTTGATATACTTGCCTATGATAGGCATATATTTGTATCCGTGCAACGAGCCTCCAGAAGCCAGATGCAGATTTTTCACAACAGGGTGACAACAGATCATGAAGTCCTGGCTTGGGGTAATAGCATCCCTATTATAGGATTAGAAATGCCATGTACGGTGATCAAGAGAAACCTACCAACATATTCCGTACGACACTTGAATCGTCTTCTGACCCCCATAGAGCTCCCTTCTCGCGGTATCAATGTCATTCTTGAGTTTCTGAGGAACGCCGTCGCCATCGTCGCTCCATCGCCATGGGGAGCCTTTCTCAGGAGGGACAGACACCATGAACGAGCCAGCCTTCTGCTTATTTGTGTAGCTCTTCTCAGCAATGCATTTGAATAGCCCATTGTCTCCGGGAGGGATAGTTTCACCTAATGATCAAGTCAGTGTGCTGTGTACGCTCTCGGGGCGATAAATGGACGAGCTCGAAGCCTCTCCAACAGATTTCACAACTACCGGAGCTTTTTTAAAGTCAACCGTTGCATCACGATCAAGCATATAGATACCCATAGGCACACCGACAGCCTGTAGTCTCACCCCAGGTTGAATACCCTCTCATTTAGGAGCGCTTTCTGCAAGCAACCTGGGGGTATCTGCTCCCGTGTATTGGATGACTTTTTTCGCGATTATCTCGTAAGTTTTATCACCCTTTTCCGAAACAAGAACCCCATAACAGATACTGTCGTCACTTATTAGTAATCTCTCAACGGTCGCTTTAATATATTTTGCGCCTTTCTCGCAGGCAGCCTCATTTGCTGAGCGCAGGGCCGCGGCGGCATCTACCCAGCCGGCATTCGTGTTCCATGTGCACATCTCCACATGATTCCAATTCGAGTCTTTCAAGATGGGGTATCTCTTCTGTGCTTCCTCTGGGCTGATAAGCTCAATCGAAGACTCTCCCATGATTTTGATATCATTATCTTGAACCTTTTGTGCCGATTTCTCTTCTCCTAGAAAAACTTGCCCGCATTGTCTGAAAATTTTACAATTCGATTGCGGGAGGACGGCTTATACACATTCTCAGCGTTAGGGCACAATGCGGGAGGATTTCGTGTCTCTGCAATAGAACAGGGCCACTGTCTTGGAACTTCCGGCTCCATCGTCGTGTGCCCACAGGCCCAAGTAAATGGTGCGGGATGCTCAATCCTGCAAGTGCATCGAGCATTTACGGGTTCCTGGATTAAGACTGTTAGATATGATTCTGGCTTCCCGCATAAGATCTGACATACCATAGTTTGGGATGCAAAAGCCTGCTGCTGATAACCCGATAATGTGCTGACTCGTGAACTGCTGAAAGCGGATTGGAGTCAGCCGAAGAAGACACAGCTGGAAAAGCTTGAATTGTGATTGATTTCATAATTTACAATCCCTCAGGCTCTCTCTTCCCTTATTTATTTGCAAGACCCAAACGCTTTTTAATGCCTCATAAGGGACCTTTGACATAGCGGATAAAGTACATGCAGCCCCAGCAAGTTGACTCATTGATGGCACATGTAGCCCAATCATTTTGGTCAACCTGGGCCTTGGGTATCAACACATGAATAATCTAAATCGCCAGCGGTCTGCTGTAGCGCTAAGAAAATTTCTAGAATTTTGTTGGTGGAAATCGTACGGATCAAGACAGGTTGCACATTAGTTAGCCAATTTGAGAACCTTGCAATACGACATTGTTGACGTAGTGACGCATGTGAGAGAGCAATCCAAGATGGTCAACACTATCATCAGTAGTCAGGCTTTTCCTTTTGTTAATTGCAGTAGGTAAAAAAGGACATATGGGAAGGAGATTCTCGAAAGGAGCCTATGACACAGAAGCAGACCATTAACTTCATTCCTTGTATTCTCGGGACGGCCCGCTGTATGCGCAGGTAGCGCCACATGAGGAAGCTCGCCATGATAAATCAACGATGAAAGAGGTAATCTATTGATGACCCCTCTCCAGGGCACGCTGACGTCATGTGTCAGCTGACATTGATTGCCTGCATCGAGTATTACCCCACCTTCAAAATTTTCCTTGGATATATCTCCCTTCGCAATAAGATTTCCTGATTGTCTGCTATGATGCGAAATATCTGGAATGATCCAACACCATCCTCAATAGCTACCCTTTTGTCATAATATCTTCTCAACTCTTTTTCAGAGTTGAGGTAATGTCTTGGTGATTCCAAGCGTGTATTCAGCAATATTATTATCGGCTCGACGCACCTGAGCCATGGAAAATCTCGAGAAACCCCACGAAATATCCAAAATCAGCGATAAAAAACGCCTTCTTTTCTTGGAGTGGTTTAGTTTAGCCAAATTTGAACCCTCTAAAGAGTCCGAATATCGATATTTCTGCAGTGATCCTCAGCTTCACGAGAAGGTAACAGTTCTTTTGGAAGATATTTATGTGCCGGTAAATACTTCTCACAAATTACTAAATAAAGAAGATATTTAACAAGTTCTTAGGGTTACAAGTATATCGCATGGAAGGATCAGGGTCGGTTCACAGTCACCAACCCAGCCGGCTATGCAGACGTTATTATTATTTCCGGCACACCATGCGTTGAGCGGTCCGGTGCCGTACTTCAGCCAGGTTCAATCGCTAGAATTACCAATGATGATTCTTTGACACCGCCTCTCAATTGCATATATGTGTTCGATGCCGAGAAGATCAACTCTCCTTAAGAATGGAGCGACTGCGCCATTTCCGGATTCCATGATGAGAGATTTGGATATAGAGCCAGCATCCTCTGGGTGTATAATAAAGCATTGCTTGGCTGTGAGTCGACACCAGGTGAACCATGGAATGGTGTAAAACCGTGCTGAACATGAAAAACGTCTTCCTGTCTTTGAACATAGGCGAGAGCATCACTCGGCTGAGTGTTTTGCGCGTTACAATATAAACCATTAGCATCTGATGTCGTTCTTTGCCCATACAAATTATCGCATAATGATGTATCGCTTGGCTGCGAGTTGGTGCCAAACTGAAATTGGGGAGATGACTCTACGCTTTGTGGCACCGTATTGATATTGGGGCCCGCCTGTCCCTGGAAGTAGGCGAGGGCATCACTAGCTGGTGGTAATATCATCGAACAGCTGGACTCTGTATTTGTACCATATGTAGGCGGAGGCGGCATGGTCGGCTCATAACCATTTACTGGGTGCTGGAGCGCGTTGTCTTGTGATTCTTGTGTGATAGACGCCGCATTTGTTCTGTTGTAATCAGCAGAAGATTGCTGACTGCTGTTGCTACCTGCGGATGTTTCAGTTAAATCCAGCAAAACTTGTCCGGAGGATAGTTACACACCTTGGCCTAAATCAATACCTAGGCTATTTTGTCGTTGTAGCGGTATTGGGGGCAGTCGGGTACTTTCATTGTGGTTCGCATTTGGTGGGATACCCCCCGTTCTAGTGGCCTGATAATCATAATTATTCGCTGGTGCAGGTAGTTGATGGGATGCTATGTCTGGGTTCATCGTTTGGCCACTCGTCATTTGTATATTTTGGTCTGTCCTTCTATTCGAAGGCTCAGCTGGATAGAAGCGTGACTGTGCAGTCTGAAGTGATTGCTCACTAGCAGGATGGCCCGGAGTGCGCACGGACGCGCCTACCATCCCCATACTGTCCGCTTGAATCATCGGGCCTGTCCCCGAATTAAAGGATGCTTGATGATTCCTCGATAAAATATGTGAAGACTGATATTGTTCTCTTGTGGCGGTAGCTTCCGCAAGCTGCTGGGGGTGCGGCACATATCGAGCACTTTCATTGTTATTAGTGTTCGGGGTCCCCTGGAAAGCCACCGGCGTAGTAGTCTGATACCCAGTTCCCGGAAACGATGAACCATATCCAGATGTATCCATATTTCTACTCCCATTTTGAGGTATGCCTCTCGTTCCGGTGGTTCGATGGTTACCATGACCTGCCGTAGTTTCGACATTTCCCCTCGATGTTGAGGAATAGCCTGTGGTCTGGAGCGGAGGTGTCGGTATGTGACTAGATGGGTTGCCTGTATCAATAGATGTTGCTGTACGTCCAGGGGCCGGGTTCACTGCTCGATCATTCGACATCTGCATACTCTGACTTGTCCTTTCATTCAAAGGCCCAGCTGGATAGAAACCTGACTGTGAGCTCTGGAAAAATTGCGTATCGGCGGAATAGTCCGAAGTGCCCATGTAGGATGTTGCCATGTTTGCTGGTCCCTCTTTGGTTGGGTGGATTTGCTGGGAGTCTAGCGAAATACTAGCCCCTTTAGGTGTATTCTGGGATGTAGCAGTCGATCTCTGGTCGGACATAGAGCTCACTTCTGTAGCATCAGTGGTGCTCTGCCCTAGAGAACTATCTCCCGGCCCCGAGATTATATCTGCTTCATTTTCATCAGTCTAGTTCAACCTATCCAGAACACTAGCCACACACACCTGGATCCTGTTCTATAGAAACGTCATCTTGTGATCTCGGATCTGTCCTCTCATGACTTGTAGGAGTAATGCCATCCGGTGCAGAATTGAGTATAGCTTCGATGGTCGAAGGGGTCGATGTCGGCAGCCGCGAGCCACTCGTCATGGCCGACTCATAACCATTTACTGGGGTTTGATCGGCACTAGGCTCTGGAATGGGCGAAGCATTCTGCCGACTTGAAAGTGGCTGCCGCGAGAACGGGTAACCTGGAGTGTTCTGAAAACGGCCTTGTTCATTTTGTTGTCGCGGTTGTCCCTTTTTTTCATGTTTTCTCTTTCTTTTGCTGCCCTTCCCGCGTGATCTTAGATAAGGTCGGTACTGGAGCCCTACATTTGACTTAAGTTAGTATATATCATTTCATTAGGCGGATAATATGCATCTGACAAACCATCTTCAGGTACAAAAAGCTGCACCTCAATGAAATTTTTCGCAAAGTATATCAGCAATGACCTAATTACTTCATTCGCGTTCCGGTTGTTACGCCCAGTCTTCCAGCGTTCCTCCGCCTTCGGGGAGATCGGTTTCAATAGCGGCCGCAGCGCAGAGTAGACCTCTTTACACTGTGGTAGGGAAGTATCCCACCTGCAATGCATTAATATATCGTAAAGGAGACGCGGGTAATTTGGCTCCATACATTGCTCTTGTTAATTGAGGAATATAAACAAGCCCTCCTTCCCCTATTTCCTCAATTATAAAAGTGTATCCGTTTCCAAACCGAGCCCAATTCGTAAGCTGAGGGAATACTTTATCGAAAATTTCAAGAGACACAATTCCCGTGGTTACAAGAGCAGCCGAGATCTCGTTTCGCTTCGATAGCCGTTCTGTATTTCCAATCACCCTTTGAATGAAGCGGGTAAAGCAAACCATGTAGACGCGCCATCGAATATCGTATACGATTGTGTCCTCCTGTACGTCGAGCAAAGAAGAAAAAAACTCATCAAGCTTTCCTCTCCCGGTGTAAACTTTGCTTTGTCTCGCAATATTCAAAGCAAATTTCTGACCATCAAAGAAGGCTTCTTGATTATCAGCCCATCCCCAAATTAACCTTCTCGTTCGCTCATCAATATCCTGTGATGTTGATGTCGATTTATCGCTCAATCGTCGCCAGAGCGTGTTTGTTTTCTTTTTATCCAATATACCCTTCCAGCTTGATGGAATTTTATCCCAGCATTCCCGGACTGCAGCGTGAAGCTTTACACAGTTAGCGTTTCTCTTTTGAACATGGAGCAGCTTGAACATGGAGCAGCTTACACACATCAATATCATTCAGTAACTCTCTTGATTCATCATCAGAAACATCTATCATATCTGCAACACACCTCATCTGTATGCTCAGGCTGTGCCCCATAGTGAAGTTGATTTTTTTGCAGATGTTGGGCAGGTGAAGATGGAACTCTATCGTCACGCTCGGTGATCAACACACCTCGACAGAATGGCGCTATTCTGCTTTAGTGAATTTTCTAAAACTTCCTGGAAAATTCACTAAAGAGGAATAACCATATATGCAAGATGCTGCAGGCCTGTATATACCACAATTCAAGCCTAAATGCTTCCCCTTCATACGTTCTCGTTCTTGTATAGATGTTCTGATACCGACTAAGGCCATCTAGGCCTTCGAATATCTAAATGCAGCATCTATAAAGAATGCTCACCGCCCCTTGGGCGCCCTGTGCTATTATGCGCCCTGCTCAGAGTTGTAGCCTTGTGTGTACTGCAGTTACAACCAGCTCATTCCCCAACATGCCTCTTTTTGAGCTGTTCTCTTCCTGCTTCGGGTGGCGAAAGCAACTCTCTTCTGATCGGGGTTGGTTTTCCATCCAGCCTCATCACTCACCCCAATCAAACGCAAGTTCCTCTTCCAACTACACAATGATCAAAGGCGCTAGTCTGCTCAGTCACAAATTCAAGCCATGTTGAGCATAGTTTCCTTTGCTATCTCCTGCCTCTTTTTGCTACTCTCCGCGACTAAGGTTGCCCTCATATCCAGCTGTCAGGTTTCATAATTTGCTATTGACTTCTCTAGCTGTATAGCCTTTCAGGTTATGCCGTTCCTGCGTCTTTTCATCCCCCTTTTCACAAGGGCATTGCTCCCCCAGCTTTATTTTCTTTTACTTCCATGGTCTTCATCTCGCTATTGATGACCATCTCGTTTTCTTCCCACAAGACTTGTTCCTTTACACCCCCCTGTTTTCTAATTAGTTCAGATTCTTATTTGGAAGAGGACACAATTCATACCGCAATTATCGTTGTTACTAATCTTCTCAATCAATGCCACATTCTTGAGTAAAGTAGAAGAAGATTATACTTACTACTCAGTATCCACAATCTGTGGCGCGCATCGAATTTTAGTCCGTTGATAGACCACACACCAACTCTTGACGATTTGTTTCACACAACCACATAGATAGAATACCTCCTTATAATCACACATTGTGAAATAACAATGATTTGTTCAGAGGTCCAGATAGTAATTAGATATAACATCTTAAGAAATAAATACCCTAATAAAGCGAAGGAGAAGACCAATATATAGAAATAAGGACAATAGGATATTGCTGTAAGAAAACATAATATGCTTGTATCATTCGATCTGTAGTATCTCCTAGACGTAATCAAGTCATGCAGGATGCTACCGCTAATAATCTCAGTTTTAACCAAAGACATGGTATCACCTGATATTCAACACGAGAAGCGAAAAATCGACTATCAGAAACTCAAGAACATAATGCAGAATCTTGGACCAGATGCATGGCCACGGCTAAGCTATGTGGCATGGCAAGTCAATTCGGACTTCACACTACAAAATGCCCCTGATGACCTTTGTTGGTTCATGTCTAAGCCTATAAATAGATACTGGAAAAGGGAAAAATACATGAAATCTGCATGGCAACAATCACTCTATAACAAAAAGGAGTCTTTCATAGACTATATTCGCAACTTTAAGGAGGTCAAGGTATGTTCTATAAGCCTATAAGACCAGACATTCACTAACGGAGACACAGAATAAGGTTATGCGGCTGATCCAGGAGCACTACCTTCTTAAAGGAAAGGATCAGACAGACACCTGTGTATCAGATTGGCTAAAGGAATGTCTCCTGCTTTAATAGGTCGATCAGATTGAAGCATTACCTACCTATACCTTGTATTCTTTTTTCATCAGAGCTATCTGGGTTCAATCTCCATACATTGTATCTTAGCTATATAATAGACTAACTTTCCTCTGTTATGTTGAGCAGTTTATGTTTTGGTAGACCTTATTAGCCAAAAGCCTTGTATATCTTTAGGCCCTTTCCACTTATCATGGGTTTTACATACCGAATTGTCAAAGAGGGAGATCCTGGGGATGACAGGAGAGCTGAATGTAGGGACAGAGTGACGATTGCACACAAGACATATATCTCTGAACCCCCGAATGATGTCAACAACCATCAGGCATGGATGTGAGAATTCATTCCACTGTGACTTGCTTTATAGTGATACTGACTAAAACTCTACCTATGAAAGAGAAGAGCCTGAGTTTACCATCGGATTAGGTCCAATGGGAAATGGTAACCTACTCTGGATAGGTTCCTGGACCGGTTCCTTTATAGGTCTCGGAGAGGGGATCTTAGGAATGGCCTGTGGTGAAGAACGCATTATAACTATGAGCCTGTAAGTTCGTTCCTCTACCTCTGGCACCTGGAATGTATAATTAGCTGATTCTATGTTTAGTGATCATAACAGGTATACTTATATTCTGATATATACTTATATGATGTTTGCTAATTTTTTTTCAGACAGTTCCCTGGCTCTATTCCGACTGATTCACAGCTTACTTTGTACGTATCTTGAATCAACCCAAATTTTCCAGCTACAACTGACAGATAATAGCCACGTTGTGCTGCAAAAGCTTATAAAAGCCGAGGAATCTCCCGAATATAGCTATGATATTGCTGGTCGAACCTCTAGTGATCACTACCAACCCTGGCCTGTCGAAAACCAATCACAGATCTTTTATGATCAGTTTCTCCAACAGCAGCAACAGCAGCAACACCGATCTGACGAGCGTCCTCGGTGCTTTTTCCCAATTCGATGCGCTTCCTTTCGGGTCGCACAACCCTCTGACAAGACGAAATTTCTATGCTCCTGGGTAACAATGAATGATATGGGAATAAGCTTAAGGGGCAATTCAGACATGAAATGGTACAATGCTGATAGCGTACTTGACGACATACCTGCACTTATACCCTGTCTTTTACCCTTCTTGCCAGCCCAGACGATGTCGGTTATTACTCTGTTCAGGTTAGGAATCAAAGATATGGATTATAAAGATAGATATCTAACTTTGATAGTGATTGGTCACCGTCTGCTTTTTCACAGTTGGGCACAAGAAAACTGTATGTAGCCTACCTTTCAAAAGATATTTTTGTTTGCTAATAGCTCTAGTATTATTACTGTCGGTTCAAAGCAATCCACCAAAGATGTGCTTATTCCTAACGATGACGAACAGTGGATGATGGATGGTGCAGAATCTTTTGCGGCCATTTTCTTTGTCAAAGGAATGGCATTGATAGGCTGGGGAACTGGGGAAACCAACGACGATAATCTGGATCAACTTCTTCACCTTTATCAAAGCGAGAAGTATGGGGTCTACTTCAAGAAGTATGGACAAAAATATGGACTAAGTGACAACAAAGATATTGTACGACACTTTTTCGACCAGGCTTTGAAATCCTCGCAAGAGTCACTTGCCGAGGAGATTACAGAACTCGTTTCCTCTCTGAAGATAAAACAAGAGAAGGAGAATCTGCGTGCTCCCATCTAATGTAGTTATAATTGCTGGGTAACATTTGGCCCTAGCGATAGCTTTTCAGCTCCAAGCCTATATCCCGTCTCTGCATCAAAACCCTACCCTTCTTCGACCACTGTAAGCTTAACGAGCCGAATGATTTTGGGGCCAATGTCAATTCTTTGCACCGGGAAATCTCACTAGAGAGCGACAATGAATATGACAAGAGTCTGTCCCTCCCCCCAGAATCGATCGATAACTTCATGCATGTCAAATGTCAAACTTCAAGCTTCAACGCGCTTTTTTCTCTTTTCTCAGGGATTTATACTTATGTAATCATTCAAAACACGTGACGGTTTTCTGCCCTTGTACACCGCCCTCCTTCCTGCGCTCTTCTTTATCCTTGAGTGAAGCTTGTTGCTCTTGCTCTTCCTCCCCACCGTCTTCATCAAATTAAAGCTATCCAACCTCGTTATCGTTGATTGATTACTATGATGTTGAAGTGAGGTATTAAAGGCTCTCGCAAATATGGCTGGGTTACAATTACCTCGTGCTACGTTTGAGCCACTCTCCCCTGACCTGGACCTGGACCTGGCCGGCTTGGTAGAGTCCACGTCCAACTTCGAATACGTGGTGCGCATTCACTGCGACGCGATCGATCAAGACGGGGCCACTGCAGCCCTCACAGGTAGAGGAACTCATTAGAGGAACTCAAATCATCCAGCGAAGATCAGAGTGAGAATGGCTTGGAGGGCAGCATATATAAGCTTAACCCCGTTCTAGAACGTCGCGACTGGCCCCTAGGTAAATTCCAAACCTCAAACCCAAACCCTAATTTCAATCAACCCGCATCTATATCGAGCCCCAAGTCGTCAACGACGGTCACGCCTAAGACTATTTTGAAAAACGGCACACAACTTAACGATAACAACCTAGAGACCATGTCCTTTGCCTCGTCTTTAGAGGCGGGAAGTAGCTCAAGATTATGACCAGTCGCTCGGTTGTGAAACCGATATTACAACGAACTGCATACATTGCCTTAATAAAAATATATTCTGTATACAAATATACAACTTATTATATTTCGTTCAAAGCTGCAGGTGGTTCTGGTAGCCTAGGGGTTTTTACTTTTATATTTCCTCACAAGTTAAGAAGGCCGGCTTCTAACCCGGCGGTCCGATCTCGAAAATAATGAATCAATTTTGCTAGGTGTCGGTTCGATTTTGATAATTGGCCATTCTTATGCTTTTCCTTCTCCAGCTCCGCCTGTAACTCCTTGCTGGTAGCAATGGCAGCCTCGGCAGCGTTTTTCCAGTGTTGAATTTCTGCTCTCATATCATTTATTTCATTTACAGAGTGTTCATCGGGAGTAGGGGATGCCTGTACGGTTTCCGTCGCCCATTCGGAATCTAGAGGAATAGCAACGACCGACTTTCCTATCTCTTCAAATAGCCTCTTATAAATATCTGTAGAAAGTTTACTCAGGTCTTTTTCGAAGTAATGGTTAACTGAAGGTTTAGTAACTTTCCACCGATAGCAATGTTTTAGTTTTGGTCTGAGGCGAATCTCCTTCGGAGGTATCGAAACTCCTAGGTTTTCCACTTTCCAGCCATTAGTTTAAGGGGTATGAATGTAAAAAATGCTTGCTACTTACTCAGATGATCAGAGAGCCGCTGACGGCATCTATTTAGCCAAAAGCTCCTATTCTTATTCCCAGTACTGCACATACTGTTTGTGCCTAAAAAGTCGACGGTATTTTCTGTGCCCGAGGCTATGGTGAAAGGGCAACTTATATATTTAATGTTAGGCCGACAGGTGTTATATTTGGATCGCTTACATTAGAGTACATGGATACAAAGTCGCAGGCACCTAAGCGCTCATGCTTTTTAAGTATGCATTAACGTGCGTGGCCAGGCCACCCTTATTTTGCTTTATGAGGGAAATGACCCGCAAGCCACAATTCCAAAAGTGATACTAAATTTAAAAAGCGCAGTGATCCAAAATTGAAACTCATTATGAGTTAAAATTGCGTGGCAAGAAACTGCCGAAAACCAGAATATTCCCTTGTCTCTACATATTAAAACTCCTAAAAGCCCAAAAGCTAGGAAGCCGGGAGGCCGGGAAGTCAGAAAGTCGCCCTGGCGAAATAGGGTGAATGAGCGACTCGCTCTCCTTTCTGTAGGCGTCAAATGAGCTCTCGCTTCTATTTTTAGCGAACAATATTATCCAAATTGTTTATAATAAATGGCTGGTTCATATTCAAACACCCTTAAGCAAACGGGGATTTGGGTTCCTTGAAGCTTGTTCAAGATTGAAGAAGGATAGATTACAGAATCATTGTAGTAGATGTCTACAAAGATACAAGACTGTATACAGATTCAAATAACACTGATGTTATTAATATTAGTGTGTGCGGCACCATAGTGAGTGCTCGCATTAAAGAGTAATGAACATGTTTGTTATTATTTTGGATATGCGCGCTTGGAAACATTAATGACCTAGATCTTCTAAACTAAGCGTTACAGTAAGTATATAAGAAAAATAGACGTAAATCTTGTATATTGTGATGTCCATAAATCTACGGAAAAACCACTTTTTATTGTCATTTTTTAAGAAAGACCATATATTAAAAGAGAAATTTCAACCTATATAACTACAACATATCTTTTTTTTAGTAGATTTATGGACATCACTATACTACAGTTTCTGACGGGTTTGGAATATGCTATTACAAAACTAGTTTAGCAAGGGACTTGATCCTAATAATTGTAAACATTAGATTCTGCAAAATTGGTAGTTTGATATAGTAAAGACTACATATGTCATATCAAGCTACCACTACTTTGATAAAGGAAAATGCTTCACATTGTATGACTTTCTCTCTATGGAACTAGAGTCCCGCCTGCCTCTATGCTTAGCTGACCCTTCTATCAACCGGAGGTACGAGTAGGACTACTGAATGGAGTTTGTAGTGGGGGATCATTCGAGTCAACTGGTTCTATATCTTGCTCCCTAGAGATTTGCCTAAGCCGCTTTTGTTGAGCCCGCATGTTCTTTTCTAACCACTCTAGCTGACTTTCGAGCTCGCAGCATCGGTTCATCTCCTCGTGTAACTTGCTAAGGTCGACAATATGACTAGACTTCTCCTCTGAGAGCTCTTCTCTGATCGCTGCCTGGTCATGCATAGATGATTGAATGCGATTCTGACAATATACAAGTTCGCTGTGTTGGCGTTCAATTATCGATTTGTACTGCCGATTAAGAGCTTCGGACTGGTGTAAGGATTGCATAAGATAAGTATTATGTTGCTGTAGCCGTTTAATATTATGCTGTAAAACCTCTTCACGCGCGAAGAGCATCTTTAGTATCTCCCAATTGACAGGTTGATCTGAGGGCTATATGACATTAGTACCTTGTTCGGAAAATTAAAGTATTTACTTTGACTTACCTGCTGATAGATATTGTTAGTAGGGAATGTATTTTCCATGATTGCAAGCGAAATAATAGATGATATATTGCTATATAATGATGCAAGTCTTATAGAACGTTAGCCTTTGTCAGTTTCTAGTCCCTTTATATATATCTGTGAGATATTTTTTTTACAAGGAGTCGCCTGCCTCCAGGTTATCACACGAGTGATTGAAACGAATAACTGAAATTAAAATGGGGTGATTATCACCCGCCCTAACTAACTATCCCATATATCACTATATCTGGCTCCCTGGCCCTACTTTTAATCAAGCTGGTGTTGTTGCCAGATTTACTTTGACGGCTATACTCCACGACTTCAATAGACAGAATGGATTTAAATAGCTTTGACGATATCGAATGGCCTGATACAGAACCCCCAGCGGAAATAGATGATAAACTGCTTGAGCTGGATCTCCTGGCTGATTTGCTCTATGACCAGCCGTGTACTCAGTATCTGGGAGCTCCGTATAACACCGTGACGAACTTCTCTACTATCTGGAATACAATCGACTCTAGTGAGAATGTACCCGCCGCTGATACTAGTTCCCTTGGCGAAGTTCTTGAGGTCCCATACTCTCTTCCCACCGTAAACGCTGAGCTGTGTGAATGTAGCCAGAAGCTTCTACGATTAGAGACTAGTATACATGAGATTTGGAAAGAGTAAGCAATTCCCCTTGACAAAGTTAGGATTCTCTGCTGATTCAAGAACAGGCTACAGGTCATGGATCGGTATTCTATCTCCCCATATCGAATGTGGAATAGTGATATTGACTTTTACCATTAGAAAGATACAAAAGCTGAACGAATATGTTGAAGAGTCCTTGCAACCATGGGCAAAATCTATGACAGAAAAAATGGGTGACTTGGAGAAGACTTATGATAGACTAGAAAGTGGAGAGATTTAATGAATATATTACCTGGAATATAATGACGACATAAGTATATTGGGAGGCTTTAGCAGCACAAGCCATCTTGTATAGAATATATACTAGATAGTCCTGTACAAGAACCAATGATTTAGCCTTTAATAGCAAATGTGAAAGATGCTAGTTAAAGGCATAACCAACCCCTGGCTATTTTACTAGTATAAGCTAACTCTGTTATTTCTAAAGTGTAGCTATAACATATGTGTTTTAATATAGTTTGAGTGTAAATAAGAATCATAAAGCGGACAAGCAAGGGCGATTAGGTAGATAATTATCATAGTTAGATATGGGGCCGTCTGTGCCCATAAGAAACTTGGCTATAATCTTCGCAGTAAGATATAATTAAAGCATATATCTAGATCACTAGTTCACTATAAAAG
>JAFEJD010001427.1:0-33468 GCA_018296065.1 Blastomyces percursus | reverse complement strand
AAGACACGCGAAAATCTGTCAATCGAATGCGACGAGAGCTTGCGGCAGCGGCACGAGCGCCAGGCGCGCAGGCAGCTGAACAAGCTCTAATTGCCAATATTTTGAATCATTCAGATGAAGAAGGTACTGAGGATGTAGATAATGAGCTTTTTACTATAGATAGACAGGGTTATTGGGACTTTTCCCACATAGGTAGTACAAAATAGTTGAGGAAATATCATTGCGATGAAAATATCGTTTCGGTGGGACCCACCCAAAGGGAAACTCGCGGGTGAGGTCTTGGCCACAATTATTGCATTATTCCAGATATTTGCCTTGGTAATATCACAGAATGTAAGTTGTACATACGTCGACAAGGGGGTTGGTTCCATGGGTTCAATCGGCTTGTCTCCTAAGCATGACGTTGAGAGTTTAGCATCTCCCTATTTTCACAAACTCTGGCTGACTCTCCACACCAGCTCATGAACGTTAGTTAGTCTTTTTTTAGAACGAATGGTTGGTTGGGCCAGGGTCTGTGCAGGTCAGTTGATGAATCCTGATTGTGTGCTTGACAGTAATTGACAGCATTGACAGGCCCAGCGACGACATGCCAGAGACAGGCCCCCAGTAGCATGCAGCTAGTAAGTTTAGCGGCTTGTTCAATAATGTTTGAGCAGCGGTTGAAGCAAGCACTCCGGAGCTCTAGGGCTCATCTTGGGCTTGGACCGGCCAAATAGTGGGGAACGATGCCAGGAATCCAGCGTAGTCCGGCGCGGGTTTCTTGACGCAGCTGCAGGTTTTGGCCCTGAGTTTCTTGCGTTTTCCCGCGCTCGATAAGGGGCCGTGTTCTCCCTGAGCTTTGCGATTTGGGGGAGCAGAGCAACTCGTAGCACCTGTTAATATCGCACCACTAACAATCAGTCAAACTCTGGAGAAACGAAGGAACAGGAACGGGATTGTCAATTCTCAGATCCTTCAGACATTTCTCCATCGTAGACCCTCGACTAGCAGAGATTTATATGGTAAAATATGTATCTGCATCACTTATACAGTTTAGACGAGCGATCACATCGTCAACTAGGCCGGTTATTTAGATCCTGTTTCACCTTAAGCGGCTCCGAGGATAAAGAGAGTGAGCGAGAAAAGGAGAAAGTAGAGAAACAGGAACAAAAATACGAGCAGTCATATTATTAAATAAAAATAAGTCCGCCATCGCCATTGTAGCCCGCAACTCCCTGGATGCGTGCGTGTTCGCTGGATATGCAGCTTTGCCTCTCGTGAAGGAGAGAAAAAAGCAAATAGTTATATAATACATCGAAATATCTCAACTTTCCTCAAACGCAAGTTCCATTCAACACCCCACCGTCTTCCTCAGTTCTCACCAGCTGGATAGCGACAATCCTCGCTTTGCCTCCAGTGTCTGACTGCTGGTTTCTTCCCTGTGGCGTCATCAATGTTTGTGTTTCATTTTTCACTTTGTTTCGTCGTCGGCTTGAACCCCGAATTGTGCCTTCTGCCCGCTCTATTTCATTAAATACCCGCCAATACAGTCCGCCTCACGAGGGTCTATCGGCCCTTCGTACTGTGTGTACATCGCCTGAACTCCAGCAACAGTAGCAACAGCAGCGGGAATCGTCTATTGCAGCCTGCTCGAGTTCGAGTTCATGTCTATGTCCTCTCCCTCCGCCACTACCGCCGCAGTCCCCTCCTCCGAGTCTTCGTCCTCGCGCCCCAGTCGTCTACGCCGCTTGAGCAGCCTCAGGGCGTACACCCATTCCAGCGGCCACCGTTCGTATCGAAATAGCCTGACCCGGGCTGTCGGCCTGTCATCGCACTCTTCTGTCCCTTCAACCTCTTCTGCTGCGGACGCTGCACCGACTACTGACACTGCTACTGGTATTTCTACAACTACTAGCCCTCCAGTTGCTACGACCACCACCGCCACTACTACTACTACTACTACAGCTTCTCCTACCGAATCAGCACCCGTCCGCCACTCATGTCCCGAGGCTGATGCTTCAAGGCTCTCTACAAACCTGTCCGCACAAAGTCAGAGCTCGTCCAGCTCAGACCTTCACTCCCACGCTCTCTCTTCATCTGCTTCTTCACACTCTTCCCCGTCCAACGACCTGGAGTCGTCAGAACCGCAACCAGCATCCGGCATGGTACGACATCGGAATATGCCACGCATAGATCTGCTGGGAGACAACCAGGATCTGTCGCAGCACTCGTCGCCAACGCCTTTGACTGCTCGGAATAATCTCAGTGAGGCCCGTCCTAAAAGCTCGGCTGACACAGCTCAGAACACCTCGCCGGGAAATATGGGGTCTCCCAGTAGACAAGCGGACACTACTGCCCAGCCTTCCCCAGATGTCGGTTCGAAATCGGATCCGCCAAAGCCCACAATACGTTTCTATGCATATCAGGACCCCCACCAGAACTCAAGACCTTCATTACCTTTCACAACCACCTCACGGACATTGCCGGATGAATCCTGTGTAATTCGAGTGGGCCGGTATTCGGAGCGGGATGGCATTCCCGTTCACAATCCGACGGAACCATCCGATGCACCCGTTGGCTTTAAATCCAAAGTTGTGAGCAGGAGACACTGCGAGTTTTCCTTTGTTAATGGGCAATGGCATATTCGAGATGTAGGGAGCTCATCGGGGACTTTTCTGAATCACATGCGGCTCAGTCAACCCAACATGGCGTCCAGGTTGTATGCCATTAGAGATGGCGATATTCTGCAGCTAGGAATTGACTTTAGGGGCGGAGAGGAAATGATCTTTAGATGTGTACGGATGCGGATTGAATGCAATCGGTCATGGCAGCAACAGGCAAATGAGTTTAAGTACGTTTATTTATTTATATTTTCTGCTCCCAATCCATGCAATTGGCACCGGTATTTTTCGGGATGTGGGTAATTGCACACTAACAAGCGGGTTGCCAACAGCAAAAATACTGCGGCTCTAATCAATAACCTGGGGAAAGGGAACAATGCGGCCGATTATGCGGGTAGCAGGGAATGTTCAATATGTCTTGGTTCAGTGTTGGTCCGTTCCCCTCTCTCCTCTCTCCGCATCGAGCTAACCGCCATTTGTTGCTCCAAACTGACGTTGATAATAATACAGCGCCCCTATCAATGTCTTTTTATGGCGGCTTGTGCACACGTCTGGCACTATAAGTGCATACGCCGCCTCATCCACTCGCCTGAATACCCCATGTTCCAATGCCCAAACTGCCGTGCATACACAGATCTCAGTGCAGAAGTAGACGATTCGAACGACCCTTTTGAAGACGAGGCGCATCCGGAACCTCCCAAATCCCGAGACCAACCTGCACAAAACTATCCCAACAACGATAGCAACAATAACAATACCTCCACCACAAACAATGCCGCTCGCAATTCGCCAGAGAGACCGCCTTCCTCTGCTCTGAATGGCCAGCATAGATCGCCAACTGCAGACCAGGACCGCCTAGCTGGTGCAGTCGACATGATGAACCTTGACGAGACCCCTATAGACACCCCCCGAGCTGAAAACGGTACTACGAGGCGAGTGAGCTCGAATGCAAACGCGAACGCCAACGGAAACGTGAACGTGAACGGGGATTCTGACATGGCCATGACAAATGGACTAAGCGAGGAGGCGGCTAACGGAATTGGTGAGACTTTATCGCGGAGTTCTAACATCGATATACCGCAATGCTTACGGCCTGTGAGCGGTCGTCGAGGACTGCAGCTCCTGGAGGATGGTGGTGGTGATGGAGGTGGAAATGATGTGTTCGAAGATACCCCATTAACACCGCGGAATGATTTTGGACCCTTAGCATTTGATGGCCGTGCTGGCCGGTTGTAGCATTCTGCGAGGTTTAATTTTTTCTTGCTTTCCTTTTGATGGCGTTCCTACTGCTTTACTCCCCTTTCATAATTTGCGTCATGTTACTTCCCCTTTGGCTCCCCTTTTACGTACTTTATTTATATGCCAGTCGTTTGGGTTCAGGTATTGAACAACTTTTTCTTACTTTTCTTATGCGCTCTTAACTCTCACTGCATCACTTACCTGAATGACCGATTAAACAGCTTGGTCTGGCTGTGATAGAGCATGGTTCACCGCCTCCCATTTCCATCCACCCATCATCCGCAAGTAACATAGCTTCATTGATCACATGGTACTCTGCTCCTCACCCCTCCTTTCCTCTGAAAACCCGAACAACGAGGACGTCAACACACAACAAAAAAGTCCACTAAGATAAGACTAGTTGGCAATGGTGCTGGTGTGATCCTACCTAATATGTCTTTCTTAAACTGTTGTCTTTTATGTCTCTCCTCGTCTTTTCTCTTTCATTTCCGTTCCTATTTCTTTTTTTTCTTCTTCTTGCTGTTGGGAGCATAGGAGTGGAAGGAAGGAGTTGTGCAAAGTGGGAAGTTTTTGATGTTCAGGACTCCATTTTCCCCCCTCCTCCCCCCTTTTTTTTTCTTTTTCACTCTCGCTACATAAATATATAATCTCACCTCCACTTCATTATACTTCCCCTTCTGTGCTGTTTTCTTGGAATTGGCATTGGATTTTGGATTTTTACTAGTCTGTGTATGGGTGTCTCCGTTTCGCAACCTGGTCATCCATTGCTCTCTCTTCTATTTTGTTTTATTCATTTCTTTTTTACCAGTTTGCTTGCTTCAGTTTTACTTTTCATATCATTTATTCATGGATGCGTTCAGACGAATATGGGGACAGAACAGGCAAGAAGAGAAAGGCAGAGTCAGCATTAAATCATCAAAAGTCAAATATGCGAAAATATAATGGTAGCCGCTGAATTGAAACTAACTCCCATCTCTTCCTAACTAAACCCTTTCTGTTAACTAACTAGTTAGTTGGGATCTGCTAGTTATGAATAAATATGAAGTTAATATCTACCAGCAGCCAATCCCCATATCCCTCAGTAACCAGCTTGCTATTTGACAGCAAAGGAAGAGGAAGCAAACACATGATGCAAAACTTGTTGAATCCAGCTGTTCTGTGCATATTTTATTTCTGCTGACCCCCAATCCCCCTCCCTTGCTCCCTTCCCCGCATCTTACGCGCCGGGCTTCAAAACCCCTCGCTGATTCTAAAACAAGGGCGCAAAATATCGTCTCATCCTTCCTTCTTGCCTGCCCAATGTAACGTTTTTCAAACTCCAAATTTTCTCAGTTTCCTTTTTGTTAATAATTGCTTTCGCTCATACAGAGTACATATATCCATATTCACCTGCACGCCATCGCACCACCCGATAAGATAAGCTCCCGAGGGACCCACCTGGAACAAAAGATGACACATTAAGCTTAAAATCTTACCCGTAACTTTAAAATCCCACCCAACACCACCCCTGGGCCCTGGAGCTTGGAAGGAACCCAATACCAATAATACCCACCAGCGGCAAAAAATAAAAGAAACGGAAAAACGCACGCGACCCGCCACCAAATTTATATCTTTTCTCTTTGTCCTCTTAAGACCATATCTCTCCCGACTATGCGTTTTACTGAGCCACCACCGCCGCAAAGCCCTGTTAAAAATGGCGATGGTGGTGGCAGTAGGCGCCATCACCTACGAAGACGGACGTTTCCGTTTCGAAAGTCACGCCGTTCGAAGCCACGGAGGTATGCTATCATTTTTCTACTATATGTTTTGCCATGTCTTCATGTAGGAGAATACTATACCGGCCATCCTCCTGGCGGACTTTGGTAAATTGTTAAAAGAGGAAAAATGTTTATATAACTAAATCCTCGGACTTCGAGAAATCCGTCGCGCTTCGTGAAAATTATTATTTAATTGAGAAGACTGAGATTGAGACTGGTTTAACAGATGGCCTCTCGTCCTCCGCTTTATTAAAGGAGCCGTACACGGCGCGATCCTCATCCCCGTCATCCTACACGCGCTCTTCACCGCCCTTGTCGTCTACCTGGATAAATATGTTTACACTCGTCTTGGCCTACCCGCGACAATCGTGAGCCCAAAATTCTACCTCACAAACTTCCTTCCCCACGGACCGAAAGATGTGAAATCTAATAGAAAGACTCTTAAAGATCCCCTCCCTCTCCATAGTTGTCGGTCTCATCCTCGTTTTCCGTAACCAAACCTCCTACAACCGCTTCTGGGACGGCCGCAACAATCTCGCCGCCATAAACACTTCCGTCCGCAACCTGACCCGCTCAATCCTCACTCACGCCTATAACAGCCAAGCGGGACCTCTTACCCTCGCTGAGAAAAATGACATTGAACGTACCATCCGGGTCCTCATGGCGATTCCCTTCGCTGTGAAGAATTACCTACGCGCCGAATGGGGCGCGGCCTGGGCGCCGAATCCTAAAATGGGTGGTGCGACTGATGGTGGCGGCGGGAGCGCGAGCCTCAGCCATGCGGTGGAGAGTAGTATGATACTGCGACACCCGGATAGGAATGGTGATGTTATTGGTACCAGCGCGGACGGGGCTGGCGACAACGGCGACGATAATGAGGATGGCATGCGAGTGTTTAACCCCGAATACGACAGCCTCTTGCCCATAGGCATGCAAGCCTACGAAGACGAAGGCCTGGGCCTACCGCTCCAACTAACCTTCTTCATCGACGGCTTCATAAAGCGCGGCTTGGAGCGCGGCTGGTTCTCAGCGCCGGGCGCTAGCAACCTACAAGCCCAGCTCAACGCCCTGACGGACGCGTACGGGCGCATGGAGACCATCAAGCTAACACCGATCCCCATCGCGCACCTCATCCATCAGAAACAGGTGCTGGCGCTCTTTGGCGCGGTGCTGCCGTTTGCCATGGTGGATGAGATGGGCTGGTGGGCTGTACCGATCGTCTCGCTGGTTATTTTCACGCTGTATGGGATTGAGGGAATTGGATCGCAGCTGGAGGATCCGTTTGGGTACGATCGGAATGACATTAAGATGGACGCTATTGTGGAGGATGAGAGGGTGGAGATTGAGGCGATTTTGAATGAGTGGAAGAAGGTTACGGTTGTAAGGGGAGAGGATGGTCTAGTAGGTGGTGATGGTGATGTTCCCGGAGGGTATGAGCCGATGGAAATGTTTATACGGATGCGAACGGTGACGCGAGAGCGCGATGAGGGAGTGAGGAATGGGATATGACGTTACTTTTGTTGCCGATGGAATGATATATGGGACGACGTACATGCGTTATGTGAGCGGCGAGCGTTTAGGCTGTACATATCCCCGTTTTCATTTTCATTTTCGTTTTGCTTTGCTTTTGTTTCCGCCTTTGTCTACAAGCGGATATCTTAATGGAAGTTTTCTGTATATATTCCCTAACTGCCATCCATTCTTGGTTGCTAAAAATCAATATTCCAATATAATCTGTCGCTTTAAGGTAGAGAAATAAGCCAGGCATGGCGGGCATTAGGATGGAGGCGGTAAGAATCGGGTCGATTTTGTGAAAGCTGAGGGAAAGAAGAATAATAGGGGCCGAATAGCTTAAGCGCTCCTGTAGCGGTTTCCACCCGCCTCACTCCTTATTTTCCGATGTTGGAGAAGTAAGCTTAAAACTGCCTTCGCCAGGATACATGAACTCATCGTTGTTGGGACAAGCTAGCTCTGCACCATCACCGTCATGCAGCATGCGTTCTCTCGGTTGTTCGGGTTCTGAATCCGATCCAGAAGCAACCTCATATTCAGACATCGGGATCTCCATGTCCATCGGAGGCGGAGTGCCAGTCATTTCCTCTTTGGAAAGAGAGTTTCCAAGACGGAAAGAAGTCAAACGAGAAAGAAAGTCTAGAGGCGCATTATTCCGTTCTCCGTCTCCTCTCTGCTCCGGTTCCCGCTGACGATCTGCAACCGCATCCGCTTCCACTTTCCTAACACTCTCCGAAGCATCAATGGCAAGAGAATCAGAAGGGGTGGTGGGTCGTTTCCGCGCTGGTGGCGGTTTATGCGTAGGAGATGCATTGGTAGCTTCGCTGTCGCTACTACCAAGGCTTGCACTCGATCTGCTTCTCCTCCTCCCTCCCGCGCGCACTCCCAGCCGCCTTCTTTCCTTTCCAGCCTCCTTTTCCCTCTCCCGTTCCCTATCCCGTTCTCTATCCCTCCGAAGCTTTTTGATTATCACCTCTTCATCCCCTGCGCAACCCTCATCCCCTACATCTTCCCTCGCCAACTCCACGGCAAATTTCACCTTCTCATCATTTACCCACGATTCATCTTCCACCTGTATACCAGCCCTCTTAAGGATCCTCCTCGCTTGCGCACACACCCGTGCCCTCTTTAACATGATCCTATCTGCCACCTTCTGCAGTTTTTCCAGATCTCTCTGAAGCGAGAAGAGTGCATCCACAATCCAGGTCGGTGACCAGCCATAGTACCTGCCCTCAAATGTACGGGGTCCATATGTGCGCCAATAACCATGCAGGGCCTGGATATTCCAGTGGTGCCGGGCTTGGTCGTGGCCTAACTGTACGTGCCAGAGATGAGAGAGGAGTTTGTATCCCTGGTCCTTGTGGCGGAATTCGGGGATTAGAGCGGCAGGCAGGTGGATTGGGTCCTCGGTTGGGGTAATGTCTGGGAGCTAAAGGGAGAAGAGGTAAGCATGTGTCTGCGTGTACACCTCTTGTCCGTAAGGCGTGATGCTTCTGTCATCAGATGGTGGCTTACATAGAATATAGGATATCTGTATGGATCGTAGTCATCGTCTGGCTCTGTGGGAGGCATTCTGAGCGAATATGGATGGCTAGTCTCGATGTTGTATACAGGATAACGTTGTTGTATGGAAGATGTTTTACCGCTCTCGTTTTATAGGATGCTTATTGAAGATGTATCGTCGATTGAGATAGTGATAGCGACACGTGGTAGTTGGTTGGTGCGTTGGGGATGTGATGTTGGCGGACATAATAAGGGGGTAGTAGTTAGGAATAGGAAGCGCCTGCTGTGTTTTATGCCCAACAAACAGCGAAAATGCACTGGAAGCAGCAGGAACTGACTGCACACGAAACAGTAACCATCTGCCACCACATTTTCAATCTTCTGAAAGAGAAACAGTCTCAATCAGGAGTCTGAGAATATGAAATTTCTTTTAGCTTAGAGCAGCAAACAGGACAGTCATGCGTGCTTCATCATGAGCCGTTAACATAATAAACATTATTACTCCGAGGGTCTTCCTCTAGAAGAGGATTTGGTATCAATGTCCTGGTTAAGTAAATCTTAAACATACAAGCGGAGTCTCCATCTGCATAATGATGACCTCCACAATATATACTAGTTTTCTGTTTTTAAGAACCACAGATAGAATGGAAGGGTATGTAACCTTTGAGGAAAAGAAGAAACCCAAGCGCCCTAGCAGATATCCTTCTTCAAGCACTTGGGGAAGGGAGAACGGTGTCAAATAGCCACAAAGTATTAGACATAATAATATATCTAAACGAACAAATTTTGAGCAGGTGCATTCTTGGCATAGGTGAGTGCAGTTTTCGGGGCAGGAAAAGGTTAAACAGTCCGCATTGCCCATCAAAGGAGTGGTGTCTAAACATAAGAGCTGCCTTTGGGATGGTATGATGGGGCTAGGAAACTATAAGTATGAGTAAATGAAACTAGGTTATAGAACTCCAAACCGAAGAGCGTACCCGTCTCAACAGAATAAACTTTTAGGTGAGCTTCAAAGTCCTGAGGGGAATAAGCGGGCTCACTTACTGAAGCTATTGTTCTAGTTTGAGTTACTGGTCAGGCCAGATAAGAGCCTTGGGGATACCATATTTGCAACCCCTCCCGCCTCCTTTGTAGCTCCTGGCTCGGCTTTCCTCCCGTTTCTGTAAATACGTATAGGCTTTTATGATGGGATAAAACATAGCCATAAAGGCTAACTAGCGGCCATTCATAAAGGTGCTTCGACATATGCCAAGACTTCCTCAATGATCATTTCGGGGGAAGCACCCGCCAGTACCATGTCAACGGCTTTCAAGGAACTGCCATACATCAGACTTCTATCGTTCGCCGGTTCGGCTACGTAGATGCGGTGACGATATACTCTTCTAGCAGCAAGTGCCACTAAGGAAGGGAAAACATAATTCACTCGTTGCAAGGGCGCAAGGCATCTGATAAACGTTAGTGTTTATATTTAAATGGCTGGAGACGCGGCTTGACTAACCGGGTAAGTAGTTGGAAATGGCGAGTCGAGGCAGCAGTCATCCCACTAGCTACCCCTCGATTCATCCGGAGAAAGATAATAATATTGTGAAGGTAGTTAATCATATCTGCAGACAAGGTCACATTGTCGCTAAGTTGCCGTAGGGTTTTGATGTGCTGGAGTTATTTTTATTTTAGCGCAGTGCAAAACGGGGGGATCTAGAAGGAAAATATAACATGAGATACCATACCTCTTCGCGAATTAAATACGGCTCATCATACTCCTTGGACAGTGCCAGGCTTGGCTTTCTGATGACGGAAGATATGGACACTTGATCGTCTGAAAACCACCCTGTGCTTTCTTCGAGATTCATGAATCCATTCTGGGGATCATGGTAGTACGACATAAAAATATGGTCATTCTTTCCCTTGATTTAGCATCCGGTTGACCCACAAAGAGTAGAAGCTCAGAGTAAACAGACTCACCAGATGACGATTCAGCAATGAGGACAATCCCTGTGGTTTCGATTCAACAAGCGGAATAAAAAGAAAAGTTTCCGGGGCACTGTGAAAAGAGGTTTGGGTATAGACCCGTTTATTTTGAATAAGCTAGCTTTGCAGTTCATTTAGTTGCTGGAGTCCTATTCTAACAAAAATCCCAATATTAACTTACGTCGAGTGCTAGTAATTGGACATGATCCGGTGCCCGATCAAAATTTTTGGCAATGATAACATTGACGACCTTGTGATCATCGAGGACGCTTGTCCGCACCCGCGAGCTAGGCTTGTCTAGAGAAAGCAGTCCATCTCCAAAGGGAAGCCGATCAACGCTCTACGATAAAATTAGCCATATCATTCTTTGTAGGGTAGTGATGAGACTTGGCTACGTAACGAGCCATGAACGAGGCTCTAAAAAAGAAAGGAAATCTTACCCTTTCCCCCTCACCGCTAGTAAATGACGAGAGTCTATCATAGTCCGGCCTCTCAGCATCGTGAGCCAGGATGGCATTGCTGAACTCCTCCACACTGGTATCAGGGGAACAATTCAGGGTGGCGTGGGAAAGCCCAAAGATATTTTGAGTAATCTAACAGAGTGTCAACTTAGTTTGTAATATATATATTTCAGATGATCGTTGCATACCAAAATCAGCTCATTTTCTAAATCATCCAAAACCTCCCTTTCCGTGTCGATGATGCAATGCTCACGCGCAACAAGACTGAGAAGTACGACCACCTCAATATCGGACAGGTCCTCTATTCTGTCATGAAGACTAGGATACTCCATTGCATACGGAGACTGGTCCTCAATGTGTGTATTCCAAACAGACTATCATAGCTGTCAACATTAAGAGGCGCAATGATAGCATATTCTTGTTGTCATCGTTCGCAAGAGGTTGAAAATCACATGTGGCTGTATTACTGTTACTGTAACCTATCATCATCCCGTGCGACAAGTCATTGTATTGGAGTATTCGAATGTATCATAAATTACGTAATCGTCCAAAACGGGATAGCTAGCATTGCAGTCACCTCCCTTGCTGCTCCTATGTACTCGCAAATAGCAAGCTATGTTATGATTAAGTCCGATTTTGACACTCAAAGATAGAGGAATTCTTATGAAATGACGGTACAATTCATCGTTTGATGCCGGCGTTGGAATTCCTATGGCCCCAACAAACCCTCTGGCGGACTGGGACAGGGTGGGAGACCGATTCTACAGAAAGGTCCGAGTGTACGATGCCGTCTTTGATGAGGAGCTTGAGTTAGAAAACTTCATTGTCGCTGGAGCTCCATATGGAGGAGCTATAGGTGAATTAATCCTCAGAAGTTTAAATCACTTGATTACGTTTGACGGTTCTTTTCTAATACCTGGCGCAGCTCTCTATCGCAATGAAAGCAAACTCCAGAGATATAGAGATGCAGAGACAGCGAAATCATCTATCGATATTTATTCATGCTCTGGAAAACGGATCAGTCGAATTAATGTTTGTTATAGCACTCAGCTTATCTATTTATTTCTGCTTTTCATACTGATATTTGATCTAGTGGGAACATGGATCAATCCGAGGCCTGGGTTGGTTGGACGATGAGAGGCTACTTGTGGTAACCCAGGATGGCACCGTGCGGTGTTATTATGGCTTACATACGGACTTTACGCCATTTTCTCTAGGAACTGTATGGCATCTAACCAGCGCTGTTTGTGACTTGTCTAACTTCTTACCTTAGGTGGCAGAGGAACATGGAGTGAAATCCTGCCGGTTTTGGTCGGACGGTTTCGTTGCTCTCTTAAGTAACAATCAGCTCATTGCTGTCTCTAGCTATGATGAACCGCGTCCTAAACTACTTGCATCTTCCCCTGAAGGCGACGTATCTTCATGGTCATTGATTCCGCCCAATTTCACACTCTCGCGCTCCGTCGAAGTTCTCCTTGCAGTCGACCAAACGATCTACGTTGTAGACGCAACAGAGGCTGAAGACCGCATGTTACAGAACGGTCCATTTAAACATGTCAGCGTATCTCCCAATGGGCGATTTGTCGCCTTGTATACCAACGATGGCAAAGTCTGGGTTGTAAGCAGCGACTTCCAAAACAAACTTAGCGAATATCATTCCGGGACCAGAACACCTCCAAACAACGTGGTGTGGTGTGGCAATGATTCCGTTGTCCTCTCTTGGGAGGACGAAGTCCATATGGTTGGCCCCAATGGGGCTGCGACGAGGTTGGCATTCCAATTGATTTTGTTCAATCCGGCTTGTGTAACTGACCTCAGTCAAGATATTTTTACGACGGTCGCGTCCACATCATTCCAGATTTTGACGGTGTGAGATTGCTCACTAATGACGCTTGTGAATTTCTTCACAAGGTCCCAGGTATGTTGTCGAGGCACATTGCAGAAAGTGATAGGTCGCTAATCTACCCATAGATGCTACGGAGGAAGTATTCAGGCTGGGCTCGGCTTCTCCCGCTTCAATTCTTCTTGATTCAGTTGGACTACTCGAAAAAAAATCCCCGAAAGCTGATGAGAACATTCAGCACATCCGTGGTAACCTTCTCGAAGCAGTCGATACCTGCGTAAAGGCAGCAGGTCACGAATTTAATACATATTGGCAAAAGCAGCTTCTTAAGGCAGCATCATTCGGAAAGTCGGTTATTGATGTTTACAATAGTGACGACTTCGTGGATATGTGTGAACGTCTGCGGGTGCTGAATGCAGTACGCGACTATCGGATCGGTATCCCTATCTCGTACGAGCAATATCTCCGCCTGACCCCGGAGAAGCTGATTGAACGATTAATCCACCGGCACGAATATCTTCTTGCAATCCGCGTTTCTGAATATCTCCGCCTCCCAACGGATAAAATTTATGTCCACTGGGCTAGCCAAAAGATCAAGACTTCCGCGGAAGATGACGACACCATTTGCGATATAGTTGTAGAAAAGCTTCAGGGAAAGCGAGGAATATCGTTTGAAACGATAGCACAATCTGCCTATGACGAAGGTCGTGGGCATCTGGCCACTCAGCTACTTAATTTCGAGCCACGAGCGAGAAGGCAGGTGCCTCTGCTTTTGAATATGGAAGAAGATAACCTCGCGTTGGACAAAGCCATAGAAAGTGGCGATACGGATCTAATATATTTCGTCCTATTGCAGCTCAAACGGAAACTTCCTCTGGCAACATTTTTCCGGGCGATCAATTCTCGCCCTGTTGCATCCGCGCTCGTTGAGGCATCTGCCCGATCGCAAGATGTGGAGTTACTCAAAGATCTATATTATCAGGATGATCGTCCACTTGATGGATCTAACCTCCTTTTGAGAGATGCGCTGGCTCAGTCAGACCCACAAGCTATTGGAGACAAGCTACGATTAGCATCTAGACTGTTGGTGGACTCCAAAGATGCGAGCGTGCAATCGCATCAGAAATCTTTGGCGGAAGCTGCGCAACTCTTAAAAATTCAAGATGGACTAGATAAAGATATTGGGGACGGCAGTACTGAATTTTTTGGCCTGAGCATAAACGAGACTCTGTACAGATTGATAAAATCTGGATATGGAAAACGTGCGAACAAAATACAGAGTGAATTCAAGGTACCGGAGAAGGCTTTTTGGTGGGTGAGATTGAGAGCTTTGGTAGCCAAGCGAGATTGGGGAGAGCTCGAGGAACTTGCGAAACCTAAGAAATCTCCGATTGGATGGGAGGTAAGTTTTCGGTCACATCCTTTCCCATATTTTTTCTCGATTTTGTTTCATGATTTTATATCCATCCATTCATTAGTCTTTATATATATTGGAGTCAATGCTAACATGAATCCCCCAGCCATTTTACGACGAAATTCTAAGCGCCGGAAATACCAAACTCGCATCAAGTTTTATTCCGAAGTGTACCGATTTGCCAGTCAGCGAGAGAATCGAGATGTGGGTGAAGTGCGGGATGGTGGTTAAGGCTGGAGAGGAGGCACTCAAGGTCAAAGACGTTAACAGCCTCGAAATGCTCAGAGGTAAAGCATCCGGCCCTGCGGTGGGTGAAATTGACCGAATGATCAACCAATTAAGGCCAAGGAAATAGAAAAATCCCCCCACCCTCTGGCAGATGCGGTACTTTTTTCTTCAGTCTTCTTTCAGTTCGCTTCGTTCGAAATGTCAGATACCACAGTATATAGAGTCCTCTTTAAGTGATTTCTCCGTCTTCTTCGAATTCAAACTTTTGGACAGGCGCCGCCGGTTGTGAAGGCGCTGAAGGCTTAGACATCGCTTTTGTTGGTTGTGTAGATATCCCCCTTGATGCACCGTCTTCGACCACAACCTCAGCGTTTTCCTCATCCCTACACCCCGAGACCAGCTTGCCAAGTGCAGCAAGGGCCTTACGATTCATCTCCTCCCACGTCGCCTATTTTACTATTAGCTTTATTGCCCATATAAACGAAAGGAAAGAAACGTGCAGCAAAAAGCGATATTACTGGCAAAAGAAAAGAAAGAAGAAACTATCCTAACCCTTCGCTCTTTCACAATCCTCTCTTTCCCCACGCTTTTCGCTATTTTCTTTTCAGTTTTATCCATGACGAATTCTGCACGTTCCATTCCCTTTTCTTGCCGCTTCCGCTGGGCACGAGTCAGCTGCTTGGATTTGGACTTCTTTGTAATACCGGCATTATGCTGCGCGGATAGAACATGTGGCTTGACTATAGGGATTGGCTCCGCTCTAGGAAGAGATTTTAATAGCGATCCATCGGTTGGAGAAACGGCTCGCTTTACAGCTCTTGAGCGTATGGATTTTGCTTTAAGAAGGGGAGATCTTGTTAGCTGGGATGTAGTGGGATATATAACTTGTGTGGGAGAATACCAACAGGTAATCTTTGTCTTCAGTTTCGGCGTTTTTGCCATGATTGCGGGTCTGTAGAAATATTCTTTGTTATGCTTAGAGGGGTTGCGGTGTTGATTATTTTTGCGCGGTTAGTTAACCAAAATCTGCTTGTTGCGTTGGACATGCATAAAATTCCCAGCGGGGCATAGCGACCACTTGTTCTGAAGGCACTAGCCTCGGATAGGATTAGCGCCATCCGGCCCACCTCGTTTGGCCAGGATAGCTTCTACTCTCTTCGCCTGCAACTTCAACATCAACATCAAGCTGATCTCGGTGCTCAATAAATAGCCCACACACGCCAGAATTTCACTGTGGCATTTGCGATCCATACTTCACTGCTGACACTACATATCTACAAGTCCCGAACATGCGGATAGCCAGTGACTTCTCTGGTCAACCACTGTGACAAGCCCGATGCCTTTCTTTGACAGCATTTGGCGCCTTCCTCTTGCCTCGCTCATGAAATATGCCCGGCCCTTGGGATATCTCCTCCCACCGTCACCACCACCTTTATACTCCACTGCGGAAAAATAACTCTCGCGATGACCGATTCGGCGAATGGATACCTGGCCGATCGACGATAGTATACTTTGCAGTATCCGTACTCTTGGGCTACTATATTTTCAAGTACCTCGATCTCATTACTTCAACCTTCCTGCAAACCGCCTGGAATCTCATCGTCTTCCTTACTCCATCCCGCATTATATTAGCTTTAGATAAGGAATTTGCTTCTGGACGAGATTCCGAGTTGGACGTACCCTCCTCTTTGACACGGAGAGCTGGATACGCCGCAAAAAGCGCCGCAATGCAGAGGATCCTAGGCTTGGATGCGAATTCACTGCTGACAACCCTGCCGCGGGGAAGGAGTCTCTCAGGAATAGGACAGGCCTTTTTGGGGCTTAAGGAACCTTGTCCCCCCGGACTTGGCAATTGGGATAACTCCTGTTATCAAAATAGTATCATCCAGGGATTTGCATCACTTCGTGCTTTAGATAAGTTTTTGGAAGGAAATCTCCGCGAGTTAGGTGATCGTGACCCCTTCTACACCCATACCGCTCTAAAGGAAATCATTGACAAACTCAATAACCCCTCATATGGAGGCCGAAAGCTATGGACGCCTCCGGAATTGAAGTCGATGAGCAGTTGGCAACAGCAAGATGCACAAGAATACTTTTCAAAAGTCATTGATCAAGTAGATAAAGAAATTCGCCGAGCTTCTAAGGGTTTAACAAGCGACGCTGGTCTCAGATTCGTTGATACGGAACGAAATAGCCATAAGGTTGGCCCCTTGCCAGCCTATGAGAGGAGACAGGTCAACGATGAACTCAAGGCTCCTGGGTACGGAGAATACACGTGCACTTTCCGCAACCCGCTCGAGGGCCTCCTTGCTCAACGTGTTGGATGTATGCGATGTGGATGGACAGAGGGACTTTCAATTATTCCTTTCAACTGCCTCACGGTGTCGCTGGGCCCTAACTGGGAGTATGATATTCGAGATTGCATGGACGAATATACAAATTTGGAAGCTATTGATGGTGTTGAATGTACTAAATGCACACTACTACGAACCCAATGCCAGCTGGAGCAGCTCTTGAAACAGATTGATTCAGATGCGGAGCTTGATGAGGGAGCCAGCACTCCTCGATTGGCGGATGCTCTACGAAGTTCTGCTGAAACGAGATTAAAAGTCGTCCAGGAAGCGCTTGAGAACGAAGACTTCTCTGAAAAGACTTTATCCGAGAAGTGCCATATTCCCGCCCGGAATCGCATTTCGTCTACAAAATCAAGACAAGCAGTCATTGCAAGAGCACCCAAGTCTCTTGTTATCCACGTGAACCGGAGTGTATTCAACGAAACGACTGGCATAATCCGGAAGAACTATGCTGAGGTAAGGTTCCCGAAGATTTTGGATCTGGGTGAATGGTGTTTGGGATCGAAATCGGCGTGGGAACACGGAGAGGTGATAGAGTCCTGGTGCATGAAACCCTCAGAGTCCATGCTTTCTCGCCCTGCAACCAACCCAGACATTCCTCACAGGCGCTACGAGCTGCGGGCAGTCATAACTCATTACGGTCGACATGAGAACGGGCATTACATTTGTTATAGAAAGTATTCCGTCGAGTCGTTCCCAGCTACTGTTCCACAGTCTGTTATAGATGCGGATGGGGAGAAGGAGGCCACAGAGCGCTGGTTCAGGCTCAGTGATGAAGATGTCAGTGTAGTCAGTGAGACCGATGTGCTTTCTCAGGGGGGTGTATTCATGTTGTTTTACGAGTGTATCGATGAACACCATGAGATAACGACCGAGTCTATGGATGAGAAACGACCCGGGCAGGAAGATATTCCCTTGCAAGAAATTTCGTTCAATTCTCAAGGGCCAGAGTCAGGGTTTGGTACTACCCTACGCTCGCGAAACGTTGATGCGGATAAGTTATATAAGACGGAAAATCGACCAGACTCATCAGGAACATCGACTGGCTCTGTTGTTGGCCATTATTCTCCGGATTCTGACGTCTCTGATACATCGACCGCGTCATCATTCTCCTGTGAAAATGACTCTGCTGTGGTAGATAAAATCTAGCCTGCCCTAGCAATGAAGACGGCCGCGACACCGCTCGAAAACACCTAGGAGAGCCATTCCAATGTGAATACTCGCCTCTCGATGGCCAAGACGTGACAACGATTCATGAGAACATGTCCCGTTTGCATATGTTTGTCTATTACTCGGCGTTCTAAATCTGTCATTAATAACTGGTGGATGCTTATGGGCTCCTGCGGTTGGATCGAGTTTCAATAGTACGGGTTGTATTTTATTCAAGGAGGCTCCGGTAGAATTCCTTACCATTGTTTCCCGTTTTTACAGGTGTTAACAACGTGCGATGAATAGAGGTCTGACGCCGCATTCATTCGCTTACAGGCATTGGATTGGCGCCTTGGTTCTTGCTTATTGGTTTTTTTTTCTATTTTTTTGGTCCGGTTTGCCGGGGCGGATGGATGCGAGCCTTACAGGGACACTTACTGGATAAAGGTCAGTCAGTGTCTCATTTTACGATACATGGCCACTACCGCCCACGTTTGTCTTTTCCAGGACGTGAGCGGAGTATGTGCTGTATAAAATGTCTTTGTATACCCTTGGTCGTAGTCAATTCATATACCAGTAATTATTCCATGTATGGATGTCTTCTCCAAGTCAAGCATTTTCAATATCATCCTGAACGCCTTCGCCGGAAACATCTAGAAAACTCAATCGTTCAACCGTAAAAAATCACCAAAGGACAAGAAGACCCCAACTGCAATTCAACGCCACACCACCGCTTCCCGCCCTTAAAACACCCCTGCCCTCACCATAACCTCCCTAAACTGCTCTAGCGAGACACCAGCATGCAACACATCCCCACCATTCGCCTCCCTTATCATATCCCTCAATAACTCCTCACTAACATCCTCCTTCAAATCCCTCGCCACCCTCTTCAAATGTGCCATGGATATGGGCCCCGCAGTCCCACGTGTGAACAGTCTATACGCATGCTCGACTTCAGCAGCGATGGCGTCGTCGCTGCGCGAGTGCAGTTTCAGGGCACAGACGGAGAGGAATGGTTCGTAGGTTACTAGGCCGGTGGAGGTGGGGTCGACGGTGGAGAGGATGGAGGCTAGCTCTTTTTGATCTGTTGGTGGGAGGCCGAGGGCTCTAGGGTGTATGATGAGTTAGGATGGGGAGGGAAGGGGAGGATTGGGGTATATATTTACAAACATACATTAGTGCGCGACGGACATCTTGGGTTTTAATTACGCCTTCTTTTTCAGCGGGATACTCTTCGCTTTTTGTAGAGAAGAGATGAAACGCTTCTTTGATTTCCGCTTCTTCGTCACCGGTTATATCGTTTTCTTTGGCAAGTTTGGACCGCTTCCCTTTGGGCGTTGCGGAGGAAGATGGTACGGATCGCCGTTTTGGTGGCTACGGTGGTTTGATTTTGGTTCGATTCGTTAGCAGAGAGCTAACGCGACTCGGAGGTAGATATCCTCATTGCTTCATTGCCTATCACATACCATACTTAAGACATAAATCAAGGCTTGCGACATAGAGTTGCCGAGAGAGTGGAGTTAGATGGTTAATATTAAATGCGCGCTGGGGAGTTATTTGCGACTGGTAAGCGGGCGGTGACGTCGGTTTACTTGCGTGGCCGGCTCGCTTGTGGATTACGTCATCACACTAGTTAACTAACTAGTTACTCTCTGTTGGAACATACGTCAGATAGAAGCCTGGGGATATTCACACCTTACATAAATTCGGGGTATTAATTCTTTGCTCTTGGGCAGACTTTTGAGTCCTTTTATGCTTGGTATACTTAGGCTTCATTTAGACTGTCATTGTCCACAACCGACGGCGGTAATATACAGCTCCCATTGCCTTACTCTGGGGGAAGATGGACGTTGTATTGTGTATTTATGATATCTCAAAGGTACATGATGACCCCAAATATTGGTTTTACTATGGCATCAGCTAACTAGATCTATGCGCCAGGGCCTTGCTGGACAAGTAAGTAAGCGAGAACAAATTCTCTGCGTCTCCTCTCAAGCCACTGCTAACTCCTGATAGCTCTCGCTTGCTATAACTGGTACACAGATAGATGCAATATATCACACGTCTCTGGTATTCGGGGGCGTGGAATACTTCTTCGGTAGAGGGATTCAGCAAGCATCCCCTGGAACAACCCACCATGGGGAACCCATCGAGAAGATCCACATGGGTACTTCCCAGCTTCCAATCGAGGTGATAGTTGAGTACATGGAATCTTTAGCAGAAGTTTACACGGAGGATGTATGTATGCTCTTTATTTCGCCCTTCCTTACTACCCAAAATAAAATACGTGAACAAGTCAGGCAAAAGCCCAGGCTTATATCAAAACGGTCACTAGTCCTACGATCTTTTCCTCCGTAACTGCAACAATTTTACACATGATCTCGCCACATTTTTAGTTGGAAAGGGTATCCCTGATCATATCAAAAACCTTCCTGAGACTTTTTTGAGCACACCCTTTGGCCAAATGATGAGTCCATATATTGATGGTATGCTTCGCGGTGCAACTCAAGGCCCAGAGCGACCTCATCCAGTTGCCGCAAACCAGCCTCCTCTCTTTGAAGCAAACGGCGCTACAAGACCGGTCACTGGGCACACGAAACTTCCACACCCTGTGCAGAAAAGGTATGTCCACAATGTTACAAGCAATAGAGAGGTAGAGGAGCTGTTAAACTCTGCGAGGTCCTCGTGTGCGGTGATCTTTTTCACCTCCGCAACGTGCCCACCGTGCAAAATAATGTATCCGGTATATGATGAGCTTGCCGAAGAAGCTGGTGACAAAGCTGTGCTTATCAAAGTGGATATATCTCGCGCTTTTGATGTCAGCGCGAAATACGAGGTCAGGGCGACGCCAACTTTCATAACATTTCTCAAAGGAAAGCAAGAAGGTGAATGGAGCGGCGCGAACGAAGGCACATTACGAGGAAATGTTCGACTTCTTATCAAAATGGCTTGGCCGCCTCACCCTCATAGGCGGCTGAAACTACCGAGTTTAGAACGTCCCATAGCTACCTACGTGCTTTACGAGAAGATCCCCCCGCTAGATAAATTGATTCAAAAACTCGGCCAGACAGGCGATGAGCCTGCTCTTCAAGATTTGGTCAAGTTCCTCAAATCAAGGGATAGTGGTGGCCCAGCGGATGCTTCACTTCCGAACCTCTCGTCATTGCAAGACTTCATCAAATCCGGATTCTCGTCCCTCCCACCGGGCGTTCATTTTGCAATAATTGATCTAGTTCGTGCCACATTCTCCGACGCCCGCGTCAGTGGCTTCTTCGCAGAGGAAGACGAGCACCAGTCCCTATTTACTCTGCTTGGCGGAACGAGCGATCTGTCCAGTTGCCCTTACAACCAGCAACTCGTAATGACACAGCTGGCCTGCAACCTCTTCACATCGCCCCTATATCTAGATCAAATGGTATCCCATGGCACTCTCCGCGAAACATGCATAAAAATCGCCACCTCCTCCCTCCTTGCCACACAAGCCAGTTTGCGCGCAGCTGGCGCATCGTTCATGTATAATCTTGCGGCGTTTAACCATAATGCGAGACTGGATGAAGCTCCAGATCGGCTGTCGGAGGCGGATCAGGTAGAACTGGTTGCGTCGCTTCTTGAAGCTATCAGGCTGGAGACTGAGAGCGTGGAAAGTCTTCACGGACACCTATTATCCCTGGGACTGTTCGTATACCTTGCTCCTGTTGATGGAGAAGTCATGGACTTGTGCAGGGTGATGGAAGCTCAGGAGATTATCAAACAGAAAGGGCAAGTGAAGACGCTTGCAGCAGAACCACTTCTTAAAGAAGTAGGACACGAGCTTCTAGGGAAGGGTTTGATCTCGACTTAACGATTCTTCGTAGGGATGAGGAGGGAATGGTCACTTTTTGTTCTGGTTTCGCTTTGTCTCTTCTTAGAGCATTCACAAGTGCCGTTTTACTCGAGCTTTCCAACCCCCTCCCCGGTATCTTCGCATATCCCCACCGCTGACGATTCTTTTCCTTTCTTTATATCATACGCCAAATCCTTGTTGATTGATTCCCCACTTAATTCGGTCCTTTATAGAGCCTAACCGTTACTTATTTTGTTCTCTTCGATAATCCGCACGATGTCTACCGCTCGTAACCCCGTGAAGTTGACATGGCCGGCATTCGTATCATCAGTGAGTTGTCGAAAGCGCGAGTGATGCAGGGTTTGGACGATATGAAGCCACTTTCGTAGACGGCAATGATACTCATTCTGAAGTCCATCAGCTAGCTCTAGTTGCGTTCTGGTGCCAGGGCAGTCTATTTGTATGAACACTGTCGATTTTGACAGCTGCCACTCGATGATAGGCTGGCCAGAATCCTCAATGACGAATTATTTATCGATGAAAACCTGTCTCTAATGTAGTGTTTCAATACAATCCATTAAATTCCAATCTCCAAACTAGAAAACCGGAGAGTCCTTGCCAAACGCCATTATTCCATCCTCATAAGAAATCCAGAACTGTCGTCTCAAGGTTTCCATCACCTAGCTGCGCCGTGAAGACTTGAATGCCATTAGAAAGTGTTGGTATAAACAAAATACAGAATATAACGGTCCATGAGAAAATATAACAAATACAGACCCGGCTTTCTAGCCTGGCGCTCAATACGAAGAGAAAAGAAACACGGAATTTTCTTCACCAACTATCGAAATTGCCAAACCCACCAGCCCCACTCGCAGCTCTGAATTTCTTTCTCACATGTTCAGGCTCGGGCTCCTCGTCGACAAATTCTAAAATTTCGTCTTCACCAGCCTTTGTCTGAGAGGCGGTAGCTGCAGCGGCGGTAGCTGTTTTAAGATACTTCCCAACACCCGTACTTCCACTAGAAGCTGCAGCGCCATTCACCGCGCCTCCAGTTCGTACGCGCTTGCCTGTCCAGGTTATTTGGTCATCGCTCTGCTCGTCTCTCGAGCCAGAACCTTTCGAAGCGCCACTAGCAGCGCCTGCTTGCACTTCCTCGTCTGCGCGTTTCTGGCTTAAAAATTCTTCGAATGGATCGACGAATATGGTTACACTGAGGATACGGATAGGTGTGGTGGGTTTGTTGGTGGAATCTACTGGGGCAGTTTCAAGGGCGTTGAGAGTCGTAGATGAGGGTGAAGGGTCGTCGATTAGACGTGCGAATATGGTGTGTTTGAGGTTTAGATGGGGGAGAGAGCGGTAGGCAATGAAGCTGGTTTTCATGGGTTAGTGGTGTTTGATTAAACTGGCATCCGTTAAAGGGGAGACTTCTCATGCGTGGATACCGGCGGAAGGTGAAATGGATGAAGGGACGTGCTGTACTCACAATTGACTACTATTCGTATTTTTGCCCTTATTAGCCATGCTAACTGTCCCTCTTACATCATGTTTGAACGGCCCCTCAACCTCGTCTTCAAAATTCTTTCCCCAGATACTTTCACCGCCTCTGCCGGTACCAGTGGGATCGCCACCCTGAATCATGAAGCCTTTAATATTCCGGTGGAAGGTGACATCATTATAATATCCCTTCTTAGCTAGCTGAATAAAGTTCCAAACTGCCTTGGGTGCATGTTCTGTGTGTAGTTCAAGGTTGAGATCTCCCATCGTCGTGCTAATGCGCGCATACCCCTTGATGTTCACGCGGCCCCGTCGTAACATATATTGTTCATCAGTGAGAAGAGCAAGGTCGGCCGATGTATGCGGGGTGAGGCCGGTGCTAGTAAAAGAAGCAGCTGCAAGCCCCGTCGTGTGCTTCGCTGCGTTGTATGGAGTTGGTTTCTTGGTTTGGTTCATTATTGACCCTTTCGCGGAACTACCTTTACCCAAAGCTGTGGTATCCCTCCCTTTCGATTTTTCAAAAGCAGCGGCGTTCGCCTTTTGTTCGCGCTCAGCGCGAGCTTTCGCAACAGCCTCCTTGGCCTTCAAAATCTTCGCGGAGCTCCCCATAGCGTTCAGGCTCACGTTACTGTATTTTTCCTGCAGCTGTTCCTCCGTCGTTGTGCTCTCTCCATCTTTTATATATTTAAATGAGCTGAGATCTCTGGACTCGATATTCTGCGGATCCTGCAAAGTGATGATATCCTTCCGCCCAAACTCCTCGTCCGTTACCAGGTCCCTCCACATCTTTGCCTTGACATTTAGTTTTTCCACTGTATCCCACGCAAAAACGTTTCCCGACGGTTTCAAGGCCACAAGATGTGTATTATCCGTGAACGCTTTATAAGTGACCGGGTCCACATATTCACCTTCGTCATTGTTCGCAAAATTCAGTTTTATGAGGTCGGAGCTTTTGAGAGGGGTTCCGTCTACGGGATTTGTGCCATGCTTCTTAATCCAGGGAACTATATTCGTGAGATCAAATATCGTGCCGGAAAGCGTGCAAACGGGGTGGGAAAATGGTTGCAGGGAGAGTGAGCAGAAGTTGAATGGAAGGCGTTTAAAGGATGCGTGCACAGTTCCGGCTTTCGATCTGACACCGGAGCCAACACTCGCAGAGTATGCATCTTCGGATGCCCACTCCGAATGGGTGATCTGTTTTAATCCAGGTTCGTCAGCATTGAAACAATATTGGAAGCTGTATTCCGGGGTAGCTTTCGCCTTCAGTCTCAACCATACATAGAGCTTATCTGTTCCTACAAGACAAAAGGCGAGTTAGTATAACAGAACGTATTTTGCCGTAAATAGTAACGCGATACGGCGCACCTTTTCCCATGTTCAATCCTCAATAAAGAAGAGCACTATCAAAATTACTGTCAACGGCAAACCTCGCTATTGCAAAACGCAAAAATCGGAAGTTGGTTTACGGCCTTCAATTCATTACATCAGCGGGTAATTAAGCTTTGCTCCAGACACTAATCCTCTTCTGGACATCCATGCATTTGAATCCACCCGCGTTATGCCTTTAGGAGGCTTCAAAGACGTCAAATAGACTCAGATGAACAAGTGAATGCTAAGGTGAACCCCTCGTAAAGAGGGAGGACGGGTAAGATGGCTTGCGCTGTCCTTTTTGGAACAAAGCAGGAGCTAGGAGGATATATATTCAATTGACAGTTACAACATGTTTAAGAATCGGTGCCAGACCCTAATCCTGATTGTCCTGACCCAACACCTGAAGAACACAGAGATGGTATTAATAAAAACACATGAAAAAAGAAAACATTGCTCTTTTCTTCCCGTATTGCACAGCGACAAAAAAAATGGAGTCGTACCATCACTCCGTTAATCGCAACCCCTTGGTTTGGACATAGAAAATAATACACTCCTAGCAGTAGAGTTTTAAGGCTGCTGTTACACTAGAATGGGGAATATTCAAGGCGTTGGTGGCTGGAATCGTAGAGGAACCACCCATTGATTCCCAAAGTCAACACCATATCGCCGCCGGCTACCATATTTCCTCCATACAACCTGGCTGATACCAATATCAACGACGGTGATGTTCCAGGACAGCCCTTCGCCGGATCCAAGGGCATGAATGAGTCCTGTTTTTGGTGCTGCTAGACATACGATAAATTTTGAATTGACATTTAATCGTGAGCCTTGGACGACGGTTGCTTCGCCTGGATAGAAGAGAAGGACTTAGCCAATGTGAAGATTAATTAACATATCACAGAAATAAAGGAGTCGTACCTGATACAGCAGAAAGCCCAGATGGGACATCTACAGACAGAATTTCAACATTGCTGCGATTAGCCCACGATATCATTTCGAAGGCGGTCACCTGGTCGTCGGTTCGTAGGTCATCAAAAGCTATATGAACCCCAAATAGCGCATCTATCACAAGATCAGGTACGTAGTCACTGGAGGTCAATCTCGCCGATAGTTCCTCCCATCTCATGACTCTCCCGGCCGCCTTCTTGAAAATATCGATCTGCTTTCGCACACCGTCCATGACCTCGTCTTCACGATCCAGGCCAAGGACACATAGGGTTATTCGATATCCACGATTACGGAAATGTCGAGCGGCACCTATAGCCCGACTACCGGTTCGGTGATTCCCAGCTAAAACTAATACCGTAGAGGAAACCGCAAGTTTGGAGACTTGAGAAACTGCAGCCTCAGCAATACCTCGGCCAGCATTTTCTGTAATGATGTCTTCTCCCAAGCCAAGCTCCGCAATGGCCAACTGCTCTATCTCAATCATTTGAAGTGGGCCGACACAGGGACATTGCCGTTTTGTTGTCGTCAGCAAGAGAGAACCAGTTGGTGATGAGGCGGGTCCTATTAGGGGTGAGTTCTTGTGTGGTTGCGGGCTTTCGGTACGAGAAGATGTTTTTTGGCCACGAGATAGAGAGCTGATCTGAGAAGATACAAGAGTCGACCCTAGAATCGCACTCCCCTTTCGAGATTGGGCACGGGCAGCGGATACTCTCGACCTAGCCCTCGCGGAATTTCTGCCGCTGCTGAAACGTTCTTCGCTGGCTTCATCCTCGTCTGTTTCACCGGCTTCACTGTTCCATTTATCGTTCGATGGACCGTCATCAAGGACATTCTCTGTGTAGTGTAAATTCTTGCCCTCGTTTGTCCCTGGTCTGTGAACTCTTCTGTTGAAGCTAATCAATCGTTCTTCTCCAGTTGTGGTATCATCATTGCGAATCTCATCGAAAACTCGACGCTTATCGAACTTGGATAGATTGCTGGCGAAATCAAAGTCCCCCATCTCCTGGATATCCGTTGCGTCCTCAGTTGCCCATCCGCTCAGGTCCTCCGCGTATGACTTCTTGCTCCGCATTTTTGACCGTCTCGCCCGGCCATTAGTGGATTTTTGTGGAGATGGATTGGGAGCAGGTTCAACAAACGCAGTCTGACGCCAACCCTTCCCCGGAATATTCGGCCTTGTAGTTGTCGCAGCAGTAGGGTCTTCCATTATTGGGTCAACGCCGGAGGATTGCACAGCAGCATCTTTATTCAACTTGTTCCTTCCACCCCTTCGACTACGTTTTCCAGTGTACTTGAGTGGTACTTCGAGAGGCTCTGCACCCCTTCGACCCTCCGGAGTATCCTCCTCCTTTCCCACTTGCGTGCCTTGATCCTCCGTCAAACCTTCGGCTCCGTTGAAACCCATATTATTAAATGGTTCGCTGAGAGTCGCTGCGGCATCCTCTACTTCCGTTCTATTTGGACCCGTTCCCGCCACAGGGGTAGGAACAATAACCTTTTCACTAGGGTGGGTGGCGGGCTCCGAATCTGCGATCATGATTGGGGAAGTAGCGTCTCGTTTGGCAGTAAATGGAGGGGTGTTCGTGGCAGAAAACGAATTGTGTTTAGAGGGCTTTTGGAAGCTTAGTATCGCGGGATCAAAAAACCCTTGAGGTTGAGGTTCCCTCAGCATTGGTTCAACTATGCTGTCCTGCCTCTGCTGCTGAAGTTGCGATGGATGCTGTAAGGGAGGTAACGTGCTGCCATTCTGAAATGCTGTATGGACTGTGGCTTCGTAGTTGTTCGCTGCCGGAGGGTGCGGTATTTGGTGGGAGGACAGTTCTAGGTCGGCGATACCTGGCGCGTCAATATGGTACAGTGGAATGTGCTGTCCACTCCATAGAAGCGTTACTGTATCTGTGTCAGCACACATGCCTAGCCATAGAATGTGGAAGACATCACCGACCATTCTGAAGCGTAAGTCGCTGCCCTGCAACATCAGCGACCACGCCTTGAACCTGGGAATTTGGGGGTGATTTGAGCGTAACAAGGACGGTATATCCCACGAAGTCAGCCGCCATAGCGAAATTGGAGTGATTGGTAAATGGGGAAAAGGGCAAGAGTCAAAATTTGGAATTTCGCATAGTGCTAGATATATTACAAGTAAAAGCGTTAGGTATTTGTCCTCGAGATCATGTAGCTACCTACCCCTTTGGCGGGCCATTTTAAGGCTTACGATTGAACCTTAACCTTACGATGACACGTGACCCCCTTATCGATAATACCTAGGTAAAGAATACCCTAATCCTACATCTTGAAGGCGCATGGAATGAACTCTATATAACTTGAGCAGCGAGAAATCAGCTAAACAGAGGTTTGTGCAGTAATAATCAGTAAGAATCCATCACGGTCCCAAAATTTGTTTATATGTGGATGCTTTGTTTGCTTCAGCGTGGAGCTCTAGATAAATATGCCGAAGCTGTTAAAAAAAAGAAGAAAAAGGAAGAAAAGAAAAAAAAGATAAGACCTCCATGACGACTGAATGGTATACCTGTAAGCGATTAACAATGCTCCGATGTGGCCAAACTTTGCTCCACACAAAACTGCGACGTATAATATTCGTCTCATGCATATATGCTCTGAAGCACCTCATCGTCCAAATCATCCATGTAATCTGTACCTGTTCGCTTGGCAGTCATGGCTTGGTCACGGCTCTGTTTGGAAGTGGTGTTGGTATTTGCGTTCGTACTGGTGTTGGTGCTGGTGCTGGCATTCCCGTCCGCAGAGGAATTGGCATGGGCATTGGCATTGGCACCGGTTGCGTCTTTGATGTTATGTATACTAGATAAATTGGAATAAAATTCTAAGACTTTCGGGTGAACCATGACTCGACGGGGATCAAAGTTGGCAACCTGCAAGCCATCTTTAGAGGTCGCCCGACTAAGCGCAACATACGCTTGTCCCCTCTCGAAAACTCGTCCGAGGTCAACTTTAACTCGCTGTAAAGTCTGACCTTGTGCCTTATGAATAGAGAGTGCCCATGCCAGTATGAGCGGAATCTGCGTTCGTTGTGCTCTTACTTCACCGTTTGGCAGCTCAATTTTCCACGTTTCTGGTTGGCAAAGCAGGTGTCTCTCCGTTCCATCCGGCTGGATGAAACAAACAACCGGCCATATGCCTCTCGTGCTAACACTCCCTGTTGTATTCTCATAAGATTTCAATTTCTTGATTGTTTGTTCATTGGGATCAACGTTTGCCAAACCGCCATCAAAATTTGAGTCGCGTTTACAGTAATAGTCGAACTTAGCTTCATCCATGAAAGCAACCACTTTCCCCAATGACCCATTTACAAGGGATTCGTCCATATTTTTGATAAGCATGACTTGAGCTCCCTTTTTAAGTTGAATGGTGGGCGCGACACAGTCAGCCAAGAGTTGTGAACGCTGCGTTTCGTTTTGCATTGTTCCGCCATCGACAGCAGTGAACACCATCGTCTCACCAGACAGCCTACCCATTCGCGCAGAGTTGGCATTTTCGACCTCTGATCGGGTAGGAAATCTAATTTTTAAGAATTAGCAGAGCAATTCCAAACACGGGACAATAGTTCATACAGTTCTGTGGCTTCCAGTGCATCGTCGAAAGATAGGGGGCGAGCTAGCGCTTTGAAGGCTGCAATCGTCTCGGTGCTCAATTTCCCCAATCTCATCTCATTCAGCATAGCAGCGAATTCGGGATCCTTTTGCCTAAAGACGTGGGTCAAAAGAATTGTGTGCTGGATAGTGGTGTTCCAGGTGGAAGCCGAAAAAGCAAACTTCGCCACTTTGGTTGAATCTGGCACCGGGGGCAGTTGAAAAAAGTCACCAGTAACAACCAACTGAATGCCTCCGAATGGGCGACCGTTATTCCTGATCTTGCGAGCAATCTCCTCAAGTTTGTCAAACAAGTCACCGTCCACCATAGAAATCTCATCAATGATGAGAACTTTAGTCCTCAACCACCGGGTCCTGTTCTTTTGGTTTCGTTTCACCTGGGAGGGGGTTGTCAATGAAAGGCTTCAAATAACAACGGAGGTTAGTTCCTCACTAACCTTTTTTACAAGGTCCGCTACAGGCTCCTTTCCTAATCCAATCCCGGCAAAACTATGAAGTGTGACACCTTCAATGTTACACGCTGCAAGTCCGGTTGACGCAGTGACAGCAACACGGTCAGGATCTCTTTTATATCTTAGCCGTAGTTTTCTGATGATCTCTCTCATGAGAACGGATTTGCCAGTCCCAGCAGAACCTGTAAAGAATATACTCTTGCCATCCTTAACGATAGCTTCCACTACTCTTTTTTGCTCTTCGCTTAGAAAGATAGACGCGACTTTGGGAGCTCTTGTGCCTAAGTGCGCCTGGTTTTTCTCGGAGCCCACACGTATCTTCTGTTGTTTTCGCAGTTCTTTCTGCTCCTCCTTCACAGCACTCATAGTCTTATCCCATGGTAAGGATGACGTTTTATCGGGAGCTGGAGTGCAGATAACAGATTTTGGTGCAGATTTGGTTCGAGGCCTGGTTTCCGGTTCAGGAGTTTCATTGGCTTCCCATGGTAAAGTGCGCCGCTTTGCTGGAGGAAGTAAATTGGTAGGGGGGGATGATGACCACGGAAGTGGAAGAGTGCTTGGAGGAGCATTATCACCTGGTGGTGCCGGCTGTTCGGGGGGAGGAGGGAGTTCAGGTGGTTGAATCCGAGAGGAAGCGAACGACTGCGATTGATTCAGGTTTATTGAAAAGCTGGTAGGTTCGTCTAGATCAATATCATCGTCGAAATCATTCTCATCGAAATACACGTTGCTATGAAGTACCGCTAAAGGGGTTTCCGGAGCGGGCTGGACAGCATCCAATTTTCGCTTTACCCCAGCAGTTTGACTAGAAGAAACAGGGGCGATTCCTCTGTTCGAAGGAGCAGCCTTTGAAAAAAGAGTTCTTGTAGGCGCAGTATGGTTGCGGACCGCTTGATTAAACATCGCAAAGGCTCGCCCTCGATGGGACGTAAATGGGAACGACAACCGTAAGGCCAGCCGAATAATGAAGGAAGGGCTAACAATTGCAGTCGAAGCTCGAGCCAAACGAGTGTAATGGGACATAAACAACTACGCGTAACACCCAGGAAAACCAATTAACCCGGGAATTACTGTAATGTGCGGTGTATACCGTCGGTAGTTGTCGATGTCATCGCAGTCTCTATCGGATGTGCGTCTGTCTGTGTCCTTCCGCTTTCTTATTATTTACTCTTTCGGACGTCGCGGGTTCAGGACGCGCAGAAATGTCAATTAAACAACCACGTGACTTTCCGAGTCAAAAATGTTGGAGCCCCAGGCTTCCTAGTACGGACTAGCGCCCCGCACACTGTATATATTAACCCACTACTGGAGATAGGCCAACATGCAAACAAAAAATGAATTAGGGCAGACAGATCATGTGACCGTGTGTTTGCAGCTACCGTCGACGACAATACGTCAATGCTTTAGTACGAAGAAGCATTTATGCGACAAAGTTCGGTGCTATGGTATTTAGAAAGCCCAGCACCTAAGTTACCAATTTAGCTGATGTTAAGGGCAAGTGGATTCGGTTTCGATTATGAAGCATGGAAGGGGTTGTACCAGGTAGGTAATCCGGTGCTCTACAAAATACCATTCAAATGCTGATTAGATATCAGACAAAGAACACCCTCTTTCGGGGGTGATTCTTTGCTGTACGTCGATATTGCCAGAGTACCGGGTAGGTTTGTGTTCTCTAGATCCGTGTCTCAATTTTCTCTAGTTGTTGATATTTCGTCTCTTTATAGGAACAAATAGCTGCCATGGCCACCCAGATGGGAGCTGTCCATAAATTTGATCTCACTTCAGATGTTACGCATTTGATCGTCGGAGAACTGAATACCCCAAAATATAGATATGTGGCCAAGGAACGGGCCGACATAAAGGTCTTAAAGGCGGAATGGGTTGAAGCTGTCCGGTCATCCTGGGTACTTGGGGGGGACACCAATCTTCAGGAGCTGGAAGAACAATATCGATATCCCACATTTGCTGGCTTATCTATATGCCTTACCGGATTTGATGACAGTAAGCGATGCCATGTTTTGGCATTTCTCGTTTCTCGGTATACACAGTTTGCTCACCACGAAAAGTGAATCACAGGAACTCCTTACAGAAGACGATCACGGACAATGGAGCGGAATTTCGGCGGGATCTTACAAAGAGTGTCACCCATCTGATTGCGCGATCTGGAAATAGTCAAAAATATAAGTATGCAATGCTGTGGAAAATAACGGTGGTTAGCCTAAAGTGGCTTGAAGACAGCCTTGTGCGAGGGATGGCTCTTGATGAGAACCTCTATGACCCTCTGCTCCCGGATGAAGAGCAGGGCATTGGCGCATGGAATAGATCCGCCCCGGTAGTTCCCGTGAAGCGACCCAAAGCCGCCACAACCAATCCTCAACGGACTCGGAAAATTCGTAGAGTTGCAAGCATGAAACTAGGTGGTCAAAACGAAGATATCTGGACTGATATTGTAGGGGATGCTACGAGAACCTCAAACTCGAGCGTTAGCATTAAAACTGATCATAGCGGGCAAATGACCGGTACTCCAGCGGTGATCCAAGAACCAAAGTCCTTCGCCAGTGAGACCACCATAACTGAAAGAGCTCGCCCTGCCATGACCGGAATGCCCACACAAAAATCACAGGAGCTTGATGTAGCTCGCCGTGGATTTTGGTTCGGCGCTAGATTTTTTATAAAAGGATTCTCTTCAAGTCAAGTAAGCAATGCACTGTTCACCAACCCATCCACATATCTAACGTTCCGCTAGACTAGAATTCTGGAAACTCACCTGCTCTCTCGTGATGCTCAAATTGTTTCGTCACTAAATGAGCTTACAGAAGACATCCCAGCAAATGGACCGGTAATGTATATCCTCGTGCCGCATAATTTGCCACGTTCCGAACTTCCATCTATTGATGACTTTGTCGTAAAGCCAGAAATTGTGACGGACCTATGGATCGAGAAGTGCCTGCATAACAATGCCCTCATACCTCCTGAAGCACATATTACTAGCACTCCTTTCCCAAAATTCCCAATACCGGGTTCGTAAAATTTCTTCCTTCTAAACACTGCGTATAGCTAACGATGAATAGCATTCCAAGGACTGAGAGTTTGCTCGACTGGATTTTCTGGTATTGATCTCTTACATCTTTCGAAGCTCGTCAAGGTAATGGGTATGTGTTTTGCAATATCTTATCCCCATGAGCGGCAATTTGGTGCTAATTTGCTAATAGGGGCTACCTATGACGAGTTTCTCACGCCCAAAGCATCAGTACTTATTTGCAATGGTGGAAACCCGAATCAAGAAAAACTGCGACATGTCGCGGAATGGAATATCCCAGCTGTCATTGCGGATTGGCTATGGATTTCAGTTCAGACTGGGGAGAGGAAACCGTTTACACCGTATATAATCGAGTATAGACTGCCTCAGAACACTAGATATCCGACCCAGGTTATTCAACGGGATAAAGTGAAGCAAAACGAACCCAAGAAGTGTAAGGCACTCTCAGAAAATGGACTACCACCACCCACCAGCCCAGACACAGCTGCGCAACCCACTCTTCCTGCCCGAACTAAAGAAAAAGGGAATCAAACTCCAGTATCGCGAGAACCAAGTGTCCCACCTGCCAGCGCCCTCCAAGCGCTCTCAGCAAACTCGCCACGGAAAACAGCCAGCCGCTCCCCATCCCCTTCAAAACGCAACCAAACCCCTGTCCCCACCCTCCCCATGCCATCTGTCAGACC
>JAFEJD010001426.1:0-16775 GCA_018296065.1 Blastomyces percursus | reverse complement strand
AACGTGCAGCAGCTCTGATACTTGAAATTTGATTTTTCTATAAAGCTTCAATGGCTAAAAGAATTCTACCTTCTTGGTAGGAAGCCTGAGAGTTTTTTGTTGTAGGCATTTTGATGAACAAAGTTCAAAACGCGTTTGTACGCGAAAAAGTGATCGGGAAGGTGGTTGATTACGTTAGGGCCTCTGGGGTTATGGCTCAAATAAAATTCGTCACGATGCCTGTGGCATCTTTATGAAGTTTTGAACATTGGTTTAATAGCGTTATTGAGAAAAAAACCGCAAGCGAGGCGTCTTCCAAGACCCAGAAGTCAGCACCCCTAGTTGCATCTTCCCCCCGCATTGAACATGTTGCGAGATATCATTGACGAGACCAATGCACGCCATTTGCACAACACTCGAACACGTTTCAGTTGCTAGCACTCCCTTCCTTAATCCTCGAGCTATGAAGGGGTCTTTTCATTGTCCCTACCTAGATACCTCTCTACCGTCAGAATATTGGACCGGATAACTAATCAGTATATCAGGAGCGAGGCTTCCTCATCCCTGATATGCGTGTGACGTGTTCGACACATATCTGGCAACGATTTCTTAGAGACCTCTTTACGCGTCATCCGCCAGTCTATCTCCGGGCGTATTCTCGGCTGAATACCTTACACCTCAATGAGGGTATGTTGCGGGTTTTCCTTTCCCTGTCACCATCTATCCTCCATGTTGAGACGCTGCGGCTCCGTTGGAGGTATTCTGCCGATCCAATTCCTGTCACATATGTAATGAGCAATTTGCAGCCGTGGAGATTGGCTGATGCCGCATGACATTTTTGATGCCTTGGTGCCTTATCTTGAGAAAGGTCAATCAAGCGGAGGAGCCAACTAGGAGCGAAATTCTTTTTTCTCTTTCTCTTTCCCTCTCTCTCTGTCCCATATTTTTGTTTTTTCTTTTGATCCCCTGTGTTTAGGCAGACGTCTTCAATTATTAACACATTTTTTCGCCTCGACAAATGCTGATTTATTAAACATCAGCGAGGCATACAGAATCCACCGTTCCATTTTCAATACTGTTTAACTGATTTTAAGAAGAAGCGGGCATACGAGAGACATAGACATTGCTATGCCCTTTTGCTCCTGATCAAGTTGATGAATTTTTGGTGGCATTAATATGCGCTATATCTACCATTTCCTTCCAGGCATTACATAGTACACTCTTCTTAAAATCTAGGCTCCTCCCCCTATCAACCCGGCCGCAATCGGTGATATCATTGACTGCAACATACGTTTGCCCAGGTACAGGAAGACCCTCTAAACACAATGCCTCTTGTCGCGAGCGACGATTGGCTGACTATATCCATCTATTGTCTTGGCTATCACAGAGAGCTAATGGTCCGGAATATTGAGGCGCCGACTTCGCAAATTGGGGCGTTGTTAATCCCGAATTGACTAGGCAAGAATAAACATGGGGGCGTTGTTGGGATTTCCCATTTGGGTGGCTTTCCAACAATAAATGGTAACCCATCCCATAATCTCCCTGCGCTGAGCTGATAAATGTAACGTGGTGAGAATACTTCTGGGCGATGTTTAAGAATATCGATTGGTTATGGCATTTCAGGCACGACCATTGGTCAGCTACTTGGCCTAGATATGGGCTACGCAGATAAGAGGAGTGAGGGAACCTGGGGGGACCGGGGTGGGAGTTGCGCTCAAAACCAAAGTAAATACCTGGGCAAAATTTCCCGCTTTTCCACCCTGGTGCCTCATGCGACCTATTTCCCTATGCCTAAGGAGGGACAAAGTGGTGCGCTGGCGGACTCTTTCTTATAGGTCAATTAGTTCTTCTGCGTGTCATAGGTGCTGGGTCGGGAACGAGATAGCAAGCTAGGGAAGCCCCTTGAGCTTCGGGCGGGTCGTAAAATTGATCTGTCTCCTTCCCCGTGTATATGGATGAGCAAAGCAAAGGACCAGTGATACGAAGTGTGGCCAAGGGAGAAATATCCTTTTTCCTAGTTATCAATGGCTGTCATGTCGACCATACGATGTATTAAACCATGTAATGAAAGGAGAAATGGAGAAACTCCGTCCTAGCTGAATATTAACTGACAGCCTGCCAGCCAACATTGAACAAAGAAAAAAGAAAAAAGAAAAACAGCGATGAAAAAAATCGATACGTTGAATCCAGTAGCGTGGGAAATAGTTGGCAGATGATGCGGGGGTGAGGCGACAACAGTAGCGGCGGGCATCCATCGGTCGGGCCAGCAGCTCTGTCGGACTTGGCTTGCGGGACTGGGGGCAATCGGGTCAATCCCTTCGCACTCTTTGGTTCACATATCTATCAACAAATGCAGCTCTATGCATTAATGGCAAGAACAACAAGCAAAAACAAAATAAAAACACAGAAAAAGGACACACGACAACCGAACCAGCAGCTGACTTGGAGCTGGATATATCCATGAGATTTAATGGAGAGCTGCAGAATAAATTATCCAGGATCCAGCCACTGCTTCACCCATTTATCTGGCGCCCTTCTCATCCAAAGTCCTGATGTACGTTGTATTCATTGGTAAATGTGTACAACCAGGCTGGTAGATTCACTTACTCCTTATGTTTAATGCTCTGCAGGGCTCACCCTAATGACGCCTGACAAGTGGCCGTGCGAAATGCCCAAGGTGTATGACTCAGTGTGGATAGGTATCTATATATATATATATGGAGAGAGAGAGAGAGAGTTGGAGCAACTGCTGTTTTTGTCTTCCAATTCTAAAGCAGCAGATTGTTTATCATTATCTTAACGTACTTCGAATCAACAACCAGTGAAGCAATTCAATGTCCGAAGTTCTAGACTTGTCAGGAGCGGGCGTCGGGGTGGCGAGCCCTGATCAAGAGCAGTTCATACAGATTAGAAAAGCCAGTGAAGCCGCATGCAGCTTCATCGAGGTGTGTGTACCCATGCCTTTTGCTTGCCGATTTTAATCCTGATCCAACTGTTTCCTACACTTGAAACTGACGGAGTTGGCGAGAAGGTATTGCTCCAAAAGATCAGGAGCCTCGAAGTTGATCTTGACAAGAAGAACGTGGATCTAGAGAAAGAGAAGGATATGGCAAATATGTATCACCAGCGCGTCAGAGAAACGAAGGCGGATTTGCAGAAGATCCAGCAGAATATGGTTAGAGAACTTGACGCTCCCCAGAAATTGTTCACAACGAAGTAGTTAAACCACAAGGTTCGGCTAGGCTAACTGTATGTGCATCTGATATTTAGGAACGTAATGCGTTTGTGTCCGTTTTGGTTGACGGAGACTCGATGAATGTATGAGATTTACTCTGTGAATCCTTCTCGATATAAACAACACTACCATTGTTATTTCGTTGTCGATTCTGATGTGAATGATAGTTTTTGGACGAGTTTGTCCAGAAAGGTGAATCGGGAGGTCAAGAAGCTGCCCGACTCCTGATTCAACTAGTGTCGAAATACGTGCAGAATGAATTAGCCGATCCTCCCGCCCACTTCTCCGTCGATGTCCGTGTATTCGCGAATTTGAAGGGATTGAGGAGAACATACCAAGAAGCTCATATACTGGGCCATGAGAATGAGTTTGAGCTGTTTGTTCGTGGGTTCAACATGGGCCATCCCCTGTGCAGCTTTGTGGACGCAGGTGCTGGCAAAGAATGCTCAGATGATAAGATTCGGGGTAAATCTCCTACCACACTTCTATCCTGCGAAAGAGATGACTCGCCAGTTAACCTGCTTCAACTGTAGAAATTTTCAAGTTGCACGCCGGCAATGTCCATTGTAAGCACATCGTGTTTGCCGCTTCCACCGATAATGGATATGCGCGTCTCCTCGGGCCCTACAGCGGTAGTCCGGAATTCTGCAAGCGTGTGACGATGCTCGAAGGCCCACCATTCGAGAAAGAGCTAGCAGAGTTGAAGAATAGGTACCGCACTACCTCATTCCCAACGCTCTTCCGGGCCATGAAACTACCTCCTATTAGACGAGTTTCATTTTCCGCCACACCTATGTATGAGCCGACGCCGTCGAAATCTCCTCCAAGCTACGCACATGCCGCATCTTTCAGCAGTTCTCCGCCGGGGTATAATGCTTCCCGTCCATCCACTCCCGCATCGGTTGAGAAAACGCCAGGTTCACCCAACGGCGCCAACGGATCGGTTTGGTTCAATGGTAATGGTACCGTGAGCTCCGGGCCCGCGGTTCTGAAGAATAAATATGGACAGCGTGTCGACTCCCCCATTAAGCCCTCATCAAGCATTGTCCAAAGCCTGAAATCGCGCAAACTTTGCAACCCATATCATTTGCTGGGCGCCTGCCACTTTGTTGCTTGTAAGCATGAGCATGGCGAACGGCTATGTGAGAAAATGATGGAGGCTCTGCGCTACGTAGCACGGCTCGCACCATGCCCTTCTGGATTGGAGTGCGAGGACGAAAATTGTTATTCCGGTCACAGGTGCCCGAACAATCCGTGCCACCGACCAAATTGCCATTTCCCGAAGGAGATGCATGGAGTTGACACCAAGATTTGTAAAACCCTGAGCGTACAGTAGTGCGGTCTGGGCAATTAGTAGTTCCAGTCTCAAATAGGAAGGAAGATATGATATTCGACGTGTGGAAGCCCGGGCCTGGGAGCTTTATGTTGTGATTTTCTAATAAATCATGTTAATTTTGTTGCGATTTCGGTGAATACGAACAAACGATTTATCCCTGGAGCCACCGTTGCGGTGACAGAGGTGGCGTTCCTTAGCTTAACTTAATAGTTATGCATGCAGAGCACCAAATTCGAGCTTGACTGTTTTAACAGAAATTAATTTCGGAAGCGTATTGCGACGTACCTGCCCGGATGTTGGGCAACGGAAATTGTACGGATATCCTTGGTATTAGTCTCGTGGATCATATTAGAATAAAGCCTCGTTCCCGAGCAGTAGTTAATGCGCAGTGAGGGTTATATAAAGATATTTTTATGGCCTGAACCGGCCTCCTTAGTAGAGGTTTCACGCTAAAATATAAGGTTTGGGATACAGGATGAAGTTATCATACAGCAGGGAACGGCCCGGTCGATTAGCAATTGCAGCCCAACGTAGGTTGGGATGCCTGATAAATGTACGGACTACTGTAACTACTTCAACAACTTTCTTGATCACACCATATTCTTGATCACTTTGGTCTCTCTACCTCTTGAGAATCCTGGCTTTTCGTTCATATTTCGAGCTTTGAAACAGACCAGCAGCTTTGCAATTTGCTTCTAGGAAGCTAGCGACAGACAATCTGATGAAGAGTGAGCCAACTGACAGGGTAAATATTGCGCTTCGAGGCGAGGCCATGGGTATTGGGGCGGGGAAGGACGCAAATAATCTTCTCCTCCGCGCACATGCCCGCAACTTTCCGATGATGCGAGTCACCAACCGCGGGAAGGCTCAAGGCTGGCTTGTTTCTCCCCGTATAGTTCACATCCATCGGCTTGGAGAGTCATAAGAAGCTGCAGGGCATGCAGGAGACGACGTTACTCCAGCCCGGGCGGGCTGGTGCAAGCTGTCGAATAGGAGGGCGTTGTAAGCTGTTGGCGACAGTTGTTTGATATGTGCTCTGATTTCGGGATATTCTCTGGCAAAACTTCACCGCTAAAAGAGTTTGAAGAGACCAGCGGCTGCGGGACAAAGTGGGCTGGCAGGTCGGAATTGGATAGCCCTCAATTCAGACGCGCAAATATGAGCCTTTGCCAATACTATTGTTGAGGTTGGGCGACGAAGGATGAAACTTATGCTAATGTGTACGCAAGCGTCTGTCTGCCGTTGTTAACCGCAAAGCTAGCCCCTGAACTAGCTCCTGACGATCTTTAGCTGGCTTAACTACTGGAGGCTAGCTTAACCAAGTTCTAGTGCCTTCGTCTTGATGCTTAACTGAGCCACCCCCCCCCCCGGCCATTTGGGTCTTCTCCGCATTTCTCACTCCTCATATTCCCTCCGCACTCCGCAAAGGTAATCATCATCACACAGAACTCGCCCCTGCACCACCAGCATTTCGTTTTAAAGGCATTTGAACACCTTACTATGTAGTGCTCACAATGACGCACTTAACCTTTCCACCAATTGCGGCCCTGCATTCCGCTCTGCCAAGAGGAACCAAAAGCTATCATGCCAGTCGAGGGATTGTGAGTTGTTCGATGTAACATCCTGCTCCCTGTTAAATGACGGCCAAGAGGAGCTAGCAAAGTCCTTACTATAACCAGTGCCTGATTCGCAGGAAAGGAGAAGGTGCCATTGACATGAAAGATCGGCAAGCTCTCGGTCGAATCAGGGGGAATCATGATTATCCGGATATATATATCGCCTTGCGCATCGTGCTGCCCGTCACTTTTACTCAACATGGGTTCTCTGCGGACGCTGTGGACACTGCGACTATCGCGGTCACGGGCAAAGCGCTAGATTTCAGTGTTTCTTCGAAGAATACGCTGCTATCTCCTTACATTCATTCCAGTCGGTTTCCTTTCTCGTGCATCTCTAGGGCTGAAAAGCGTCGGTTGCGGCAATTGCTTGTCGATATCACTATCATTTCTTGAAGAGATCGTCCATTGGAGAAATCCAACATGAAGGTAAGCCTGGCAGAAGAAATATATTCATGACCAACCACAGAATGGACTTGGAGGAGAGATGCGATATGCTGATTAAGCAGCCTAAGTATATAGACATTTACGCTCCTTGCCCTTGCCGGCATCTGCCAGGCCATTGAAACCCCGCGCAAGCAGCATCCCCCTACTGGTGGCGGTGATAAACTTCTGACCTACAATGAGACGGTTCCCACAGCGAAGATTGCTCCTGCATCTATTTCAGTGGACTGGATCTCCACGGACGAGGACGGCCAGTACTTGTATCAGGATTCGGAGTCAGCTCTCGTTATCGAGAGCATCGTTACTGAAACAAAGAAGATTTTGATCAAGGCTGACCAAGTGCCGGATGACGCTCATGAATATTTCCTTAAGCCGGACCTATCGGCTGTTATGTGGGCTACTAACTACACCAAGCAGTATCGCCATTCTTACTTCTCAAACTACTTTATTCAAGACGTTAAGACGGGCGAGTTGACTCCGTTGGCCGAAGACCAAGCCGGTGATCTGCAGTATGCTGCTTGGAGCCCTGTTGGAAACACAGTCGCATACGTCCGTGGAAACAATTTATTTATCTGGAAGGACGGTACCACCACGCAAATTACTACGGATGGCGGCCCTGACACTTTCAACGGCGTCCCCGACTGGGTCTACGAAGAAGAAATCTTCGGTGATCGGTATGCGTTTTGGTTCTCTCCTGACGGGAAGTCTCTTGCATTCCTACGCTTCGACGAAACTGGGGTACCTACATTCACAATCCCATACTATATGAACAACCAAGCGGTGGCTCCACCCTACCCTAGGGAGCTGGATCTACGTTATCCAAAGGTGTCTGAAACAAATCCCACAGTTGAATTCCACCTGCTAGATATGAACTCGCTCAAGAGCAAAAGAGTGTCCACCGACGCGTTTCCCGCGGAAGAGCTGATTATTGGTGAAATTGCATGGGTTACCGAGAAGCACCAAGAAGTCGTGTTCCGCGCTTTCAACAGAGTCCAAGATCAGGAAAAGATTGTCTTGGTGGACACGGGTTCCGGAAAAGCCTCAGTAGTTCGTGAAAGGGATGGCACCGATGGTTGGTTGGACAACCTAATGTCCATCCAGTACGTTGGCAAGGTTAAAAACGATAAGACCCAAGGCCACGGCGGCGCCTACTATGTAGACATCTCTGACGAATCAGGGTGGGCACATATTTACCTGTTCCCTGTGAAGGGAGGCAAACCGATCGCATTAACGTCTGGCGAGTGGGAGGTCACAGGTATTGTTAACATCGATACGGAGCGCGAATTGATCTATTACCTTTCAACCAAACGTCACCCGACAGAACGCCATCTCTATTCCGTTTCCTACAGCACTTTGAAAACAAAAGCTCTCGTCGATGACACGGTAGCGGCCTACTGGTCTGCGTCTTTCTCCTCCAAGGGCGGATATTATATCCTCACCTACCGTGGCCCGGACGTTCCTTACCAGGAACTGTACTCTGTTGATTCCCCCAAGCCCATCCGGGTAATTACCAGCAATGAGGAAATAGTAAATAAGCTCAAGGAATACAAACTACCCAAGATCACATTTTTTGACCTCCCCATTGAATCCGGTGACACCCTGTCTGTCATGCAACGCCTTCCAGCGAACTTTGATCCAAGGAAGAAATATCCGGTCCTCTTCACCCCATATGGTGGACCGGGGGCCCAGGAGGTCAGCAAAGCGTGGAAATCGCTTGACTGGAAAGCCTACATCGCGTCCGACCCAGAACTAGAATTCATCACTTGGACCGTCGACAATCGCGGCACGGGCTTCAAAGGTCGCAAATTCCGTGCCACCGTCTCCAAGCAACTCGGGCTGCTCGAAGCCGAAGACCAAATCGCCGCGGCCAGGTCCCTGGGCAGGAAATGCTTCGTCGACAAGGACCGCATGGGCATCTGGGGCTGGAGCTACGGCGGCTACCTCTCATCCAAGGTGCTCGAGACGGACAGCGGCGTCTTCTCCTTCGGCATGATCACCGCCCCCGTCTCTGACTTCCGCCTCTACGACAGCATGTACACCGAGCGCTACATGAAGACCTACGAGCAGAACGAGGCGGGCTACAACACTACCGCCGTGCGCAAACCCGAAGGCTTCAAGAATGTCGCGGGCAGCTTCCTCGTGCAGCACGGCACGGGCGATGATAACGTGCACTTCCAACACGCAGCGGCGCTGATCGACCTGCTGATGGGCGCCGGCGTGCCACCGCAAAAGATGGAGTCGCAGTGGTTCACGGATTCTGATCATAGTATCCGGTATAATGGTGGTTCTGAGTTTTTGTACAAGCAGCTTACGCGCATGCTGTATAAGGAGAAGACGAGGGATGTGACGAAGGGCCCCGAGGGACATCAATGGAGTCGGAGAGGTCGTGAGGGGCCGAGCGTTTAAAGTCCATAAACGAATGTTTATTATTCGTACATGTTGTAAATAATGAGAGGTGTATTTGTTGGAGGGTTTATAGGAAATGGGTGGCTTGGTGTTGGATGCGAAGTTATATATTCTCTCTTTTATATTATTATTATTATTATTATTATTATTTATTTTATTTCTTAGAAAGCCGTACTCTTTTTCTCTGACCAATGAGCAGATCGCAAGTATTCTTTTCTTTCTTTTCAAGTTAGTAAGAAAGTAATACTTCACTAAAACTACTATCATTTATTACTCCGTAGACGTATTGATATATATACCTTGCAAAGAAGGAAGCTCAGGAGCTTGAGCCTCTGTCTATCTACCGATCGCTCTACCCAGTGTATCTATATGTATGTATGTTATGTTTACAGCGATCTCTATATCAAAACCTATGCGCAAGAATTAAGAAACGGCACCAGGGTGTGGGAGTCCTGAGCAAAAAATAGATTGGCCACAGCGCATGCGGCTCGAGACTGACACCTCCCCAAGAGGATATATGCCGGGGAATAATAAATTACATAAAAGAATATATGAATATGAAAATTACTTGTTGGTCTCGTTTGGGACGCATAATGTAAGTAAAACAAAAAAAACCCTCCCAAAAAAAAACAAAAAAAAGGGGAAGAAGAAAGAAAGAAAGCAAAAACTATACAACACACATTCATATCAATAATCGACTGCTCCCCCAACCACCAACCGGGAACACTGATGCCCCAGTCACCGAGGAGAGAAGTGCGTTCCTCCCATGGCTCGATAATCGATTTTTAACACTCGATCCATCATTTCTCCCAAAGCCCCATCACCCCATCCACATCCACACCCTCCGCCTCCGCCCCAAACACATTCGCCCAATACTTCTGCACCCGCTCACAGATACCCTCCTTCCCTTCCCACGAGCGAAACTTGCCCTTTAGCTCGCAGGCCACCCACAAAATCTCCTCCCAGTACGCGCGCTCGACATCATAGCCGAAGCGGGCGAGGGTGTCGCGCGACACAACCCAGGCACGCCCGTCGCTGCCGTCGAGGCGGTAGGTAGGTTTTGTCTCGTGGGCTAAGTTGAAGACGGTGGCCGGGTTGAATTTGGGGTAGTTGGCGTGGATGAAGGAGACGCGGGGTGAGGTTTTATTGCTGTTGCTGTTGCTGTTGCTGTGTTGGCTGTGGCGGTTATTATTCTTGTGGGTGTTTATGAGGGCGAGTTGATAATTGCGATATTCGTCTGAAGGGTCGAATTGGACCATTGCGGAACCGGCGATGCCGGTGCCATCTTTTCCCTTTACGTGTCCGATTGCCGTGACGGATTCGCTGGTGGCGTAGAAGGGTTCGCCCGCTGCAGAGGCGGCTTGGAGGAATGTTTCCTTGTCACCTTCGCCTGGCGCGCCTTGTGAGAGGAGCGGGAAGTAATGGGAAGGTCCGTAGTAGTTGTAGTAGGCGGCGAGGAGCAGGGTTATTTGGTGTGTCTTCTTGGACAGGAGGATTTGGCCCGTTTCTGACGAGGCCCGTAGCCCCATGGAAGGGATTGGTTGTTGTGATATATTGTAGTATAAGGGGGACACGGTGGAGATCCAGAAATCGGGCCAGGTGACCATTCCGGCCAGTTTGAAAGGGTTTAAGTCGAGGTGTTCTTCCGGTTTGCGTAAAGGGAAACAGTCTGCATCTAGCCAGACGATTTCTTCGAAGGAGGAGAAAAGCATGGCGAAGATTTTGAGTTGGTAGTGGGCTATCTCGGCCTGGGGTTTTTGGTCGCCATCGTCGCCTGTGCGTACGGGAGAAGCGCCGAGAATATCGGAAAGGACAACGCAGCGGCCGTTCAGGGAGGGGATGACCTCGTCGCAAATGCTGCTCTCATATTCGGTGCGGTCTTTGAGGAAGAGTTCGACGGGGAGATTTGAACCGGTGCGGCGTAGCATGCGCAACGAGGAGACGAGAACGGGCAGATACCTCCCACCCGCGGCATATACCACTCCGCGACTTTTCGGGATAACCACGGGCTTCAAATTGGGTGACGCTATCACCAGCTGCAGGAACCGTGTATGTGCCTGTTGCATCTTCAGCACGTCTCCCTCCGGCATGGAGATCAGGGAAGGGCGTGGTGGCGGCTGGGCGGCATTGAACCCAACCGCATCCGCATTGCGATCTCGATGTGGAGGTGGGCAATCCGGTGCATTTTGGCGGAGGATCGGCAGAAGCGCATGCCAAAATTCGATCTGGCGGGCCTGGAGAGAACGGGCTTCGAGGGCAGAGGGTAGAATGTATATCCTGGCATCTGACGATCTCCTGAGCGCGCGAAAGGTGAGATATGTGAGAAGCAGGAAGCAGAAAGCGGCTAGCGCTCTGAGTGGCCTAGCCAGCATTGTTTAATTAGCTCGTTTCGTTTCCCCGCTCCCCGTCCTTTGACGCAGGAGAAACGCAGAAGAGACCAGGGACTGGCCGCCAATCGGACAAGGGCGAGAGAGGGCGGTGAAGGGAGAGAGATGGACGGACAAGGTGCGCATGTGTGGAATGGTGTGGTATGGAGTTAATCGAAGCAGATTTGGGGACAAGCAGGAGGTTGGGGCCATAGCGCTTGGCCGGGCAGTTGAAGCTGGAGCACGCAGAACACAGATAGTTCAGATCAAGCAAGCAATAGTTACATAACAAATAAAATAATAAAATAATAATAATAGTAAAATAATAATAATAATAATAATGGTCTCTTCTGGAACGAGAAGATCATGATGATGCTGGCTAGGGCTAAACAAGAAAAGTAAATTCAATCGTGGCGTGAGAATTAGCTCAATCAACAAACACAAACCTTCTTCAAGAGCTCAAGCATTGTTATTCAAGCTGGCGAGTGGCTGGAGGATTTTCTTGATATTGTTCTGTTCTTGCAACAATAGGCACCGTTGGCGTGTTTCCCACGTTGGGCTTTTGGAGGCTCGCATACAGAGAGCGTATAAACCCCCGACCTCGCCCACGGTCTGTTCGACCGATTGAACTGTCCTGATGGTCCTCGCTTTTCCTCATCTGTGTCTGAATAAAACAACACATCGCGTTCTTCGCCCTACGCTACGTAGTTGTCTACCCGGTGGTTGTCGATCTTGTGTTACGAGACTAACCCAGTAGCAGTCGCTCTTCTCCCTCCACTCCGCACAGATGCGCTCCATCCATCGTGGTTTGGTTGATTAACGATGAGATGGATTGCTGTGTTCGGCTGGCTGCTTAGCGGCCACTGCGATGGCTCATTTCCAGCTAACTAGCTCCCAGCAACAGTCGTCCTTGCAACAAACACCGCGCGCTGCGAGCCTGTGCCAGCGCTGGTGCAACTAGCGGCGACTATTCTAACTTAACGCCGGGCTACTGCACGTTTTCTCACCCGCGAACGATTGCTGTTCATGCTGTTCATCCTGTGAAAACCTGAGAATCCCTCCGCTGCGCCAACATGTGCAATCGCCCTAGCCACCCTAGCCAGGGCATATCCATGTCCGAATGCCGGCAAGGAGCCCAGCTCAGCAAGCATCTGGAGCAACGCCGTTCTCGCTCGATTATCCAGGATCTACGTTGCTCGTACGGCTTGGGGGGGCTTTTGGGTTGCCCCCTCATTGAAACCCCAAAATGTGTGGTCAGCGAGTTTGGGAGAGAGAAAAAAAACCTTAACTTACACTTTCGGGGGGCCTTCGGGGGGCGAGTCTCGGGCTTTCTCCAGTTTGTGACCCACCCTGGTCACCGGCCTGGAGCGGCGGCACACTGTGCTGTGTGTGTACTGTACTTCCAAAAGTTCACCGTGGCGGCCTAGGGTAGAGAGGGAGGCGGGGAGGCGGGGAGCTTCAACCTCGTCTGTTGGTGTTTTGTTCATATATATAAAGGGCGCCTGTTAAGCGGCTGTGGGAGGTGCATAATGCGTCATATTAATTTCCTCTTTCTATAAATAAAAGGGAGGCATCTTCTTTCGTCCCATATATTTTTGCGTTCTAAATTCGAGGATACCTTACTGCCCTCCAGCCTGCTAGCTATACACACTAATATAGAGGATGTCGCTTGGCTCAACGACAATGGGTCCAGACATCGAGGCAGCCGGTGGTGAACATGCATTTCTCATGAACGAGACAGTCCATTCCTTTGCCTGGAAAGGCGTGGCTGTCACAGTAAAGGACCGCGAAACAAAGCAGCCAAAAACTATCCTTGAAAACTCGAACGGCCATGTCAACCCAGGTGCGTATTACTAACATAAATTTCACATGTTCCTCACTGCTAATTTAGTTACTCCGTGGATAATGCCCTCTAACCCAAATTGTAGGAGAGGTCATGGTCCTAATGGGCCCTTCCGGCAGTGGGAAAACTACCTTATTGAACGTACTCGCCCATCGTCAGTCTGCCCCTGGTGCTGAAATAGAGGGAGACATTCTCGTCAATGGACAAAATATCGACCTCGAGATATTTAGGAACATCAGTTCCTACGTCGAACAGGAAGATGTACTGGTTGGAGCCTTGACAGTGGAGGAAACGCTATATTTCGCCGCTCAGCTCTCCCTTCCCAGGTGAGCCCGTTTTTTGCACCCGTCTTCAATTGGAATCATATTCTAATTCCCACTTCCAGTTCCATCCCTAAAAAAGAACGCTTGCAACGTATTTCCACCCTCCTCAATGCGTTCGGAATACAAAACCAGGCCAAAACCTTGATTGGGACCCCGATTCGCAAAGGCATCAGCGGCGGCCAGAAACGCCGTGTGAGCGTGGCTAGCCAGTTGATTACATGCCCTAAAATAATATTCCTCGATGAGCCGACCAGTGGCCTGGACTCCACAGCCAGTTTTGAAGTGATGTCTTTTGTAAAGAAACTTGCGCAGAAGAATAAAGTGAGTTTATTCCCCCAGAGCCTACCTAAACGCTTGAGGCATTCACGTTACTAACAACTGCTCTTAAGCTCATTGTGATCGCCAGCGTTCACCAACCATCTACAGCAACCTTTGAGACCTTTGACAAACTCATGATTCTATCCGCGGGCCGCACCTGTTACTTTGGACCCGGCTCTGGAATGAAATCCTACCTCGACAGGACTGGATATCGCATGCCGCTCCAGATGAACCCGGCAGAATTCGTCCTAGACCTGGTCAACACCGATTTCGCAAGCGACCAGGAATTCGCGGACGAGCAACTCTCCAAGATTTTCACTAATTGGGAAAATTCCGACGAGGCCTCGGCGCTTGATGCGGAGGTTGAAAAAGTCGCAAGCCAAGCCGAGAAGCATGAGATTTGCCCATCATCCGTACGAGGTGCCAGCACCGTTGGTACCGTCTTTACTCTACTCCATAGGTCCTTTGTTAAGAGTTATCGCGATGTATTCGCATATGGCGTTCGAATCATCATGTATCTCGGTGCGTTATTCCCCTTGACATGTCCCTTTTTATCGCAAGACAACAGGGTTCAAATACTAACATGGTCCAGGGCTGGCGATTCTGGTGGGCACCGTCTGGCTCCGGCTGGGTACCGGTCAAGAAAATATCCAGCCCTTTATCAACGCAGTGGTAAGAAGCATACCTACGGTCGCCCTTACTTAGAATTTCCCGATCGTGTTGAATGATACTAACAAAACCCCTCTCCGTCATAGTTCTTCTCATCTGCATTCATATCCTTCATGGCCGTCGCTTACGTCCCTGCATTCCTCGAGGACCGCGCGACTTTTATCAAAGAAAGGGCCAATGGATTATACGGACCATTATCATTCGTCATCTCCAATTTCATAATTGGCATACCATTCCTATGTAAGTAAACTTGAATACCTCCTTCGCGCAAAAACAAAAGACAATCCGAATTCCCAACTTGCCCTCTAACCCGAACACACAACTAAAAAAACAGTCTTCATAACAATCCTCTTCGCTGTCGTCTCCTTCTGGCTTGTAAACTACCACAACACCGCAACAGGCTTCTTCACCTTCGTCATGTGGCTCTTCCTGGACCTCCTCGCCGCCGAATCCCTCGTCGTCCTCATCTCCTCCCTCTTCCCCAACTTTGTCATCTCCCTCGCCCTAACCGCCTTCGCCAACGGCCTCTGGATGTGCGTTGGTGGCTTCATGGTCTCCCCTACCGTCCTCAACGTCTTCTGGCGCTACGTCTTCCACTACATCGACTACCAGGCCTACGTCTTCCAGGGCCTGATGGTTAACGAGTTTGCCGACAGGACTTTCGATTGCGGGGCCGGTTGCCAGTGCATGTATCCCAGCGAACTGGCATCTGAGTGTAAGATTGCTGGAACAGGTGTGCTGAGTGCTTATGGGTATGCGACGGGGAGAACTGGGAAGTGGGTGGGCATTCTACTGGCTATTACTGCGGTCTACAGATTCTTCGGATGGGGGGCTTTGTTCCTGAGCAAGAGGTAGCGAGGGTTTGGGGGTGGACGTCATTGCCTGGATTTATTTAATCGGTTTGCTTCAACTACCTGCTGTACACGATACCATCTTGAAAGCTGTTGATGTTTTGCATATATATATTGTACCGTGATTATTAGCTATTTTGCTTTCGTCTTTCGATTTTGCGCTTGTGTTTTGGGTTAAAACTCCGAACGGGATTAAAATAGTCATACATCGAATGCTAATAAAATCATTACTAAATGGACATACACGTATTCCCCGTTTCTCAAACTGGTCAAAAAGAAGTTAACAAACAGCCCCATCTATGTTCCCATGCACTTTTCAACAAATAACAATCTTCTAAAGCTAGCCATGGGCTCCCTTCATACATCGCTGCTACACAACATGTAACTGAGCGGCAGCAGAACAACAGCGTTCATGCAGTTAGGCAGCGCTGTGCCCGTCAGACGAGAAAAAGTACCCGTCTTACAGGAACTGTTCAACGTGTTTGTTATATATTCTAGTCCCCGTCCGTCAAAGCATAATGAAGGCATAAAAATTAAGCCTAAAAGTTATAAATAACCCTGCCAGTTACCTAGTTCCTTAAACTTTAAAATGAAATGGAAAAAGAACATCCACTTGCGGTATCGTATCAACAGACCTCCTCGGCATTCTTATTAACGCCCAGAGATCCTGTTTAATTCATAATATTCATAATATGCCTACCATCAATCGGAACCAGATCCTACCATGAAGAATATCCCCTCAATCCTATTCCTTTCCCTCCTCTTACACATGCGCGCTTTGTATTCCCAGCCTACACCAACTTTATCATTCCCATGCGACCTGAAACCTTTCCGTATTATCAGTCCCTGCAGATACAAACATAATACAAAAACCTTTGCTGTTAATTCCCGCCTGCACTTGTCACGGCCCACGGCACACGGGCGGCCATACACACATACACACATCTCTCTTTCTTCCCTTTTCACATATTCGGGCGATAGGATTGATAACAATAATCGATCCACCTCGGCCCCACAAAAATGATCGGGCTCCAGTGTGGAGCCCTTGTATTCGAGACGATTAGCTATGAAGTTTAACTTTTTCGGGCGTACCAATTCAACATATAAAATAATTTGCGGCCACTTGTAAGATTGAATAACAATAATAATAATAATAATAATAATAATAATAATAATAATAAAACAGCTTGATTGCTGTTGGAGGGGCTTGGCTTGGATGGTTCGTCCTCCACCAATATGGTGAGAGGGTAATTGAGCTCTTTTGCCCCAGTAGCCCAGAGTCTTTGACCAGCTGACTCAGAGCCTGGTGGGTGGGACTAGGTGCTGCGTACGGCGCTTGATATATTTCATAACTTTCTCAGTCTGCTGCTCTAGTTGGCGTACATTATGCGG
>JAFEJD010001421.1:0-18149 GCA_018296065.1 Blastomyces percursus | reverse complement strand
ACCCAGTTCTTGCCAACTCGTGGAGGAGAGGTTGCCGGGGATCGCGTAGAGAGAAGATGATTAGCCATATTCTCAACAAAAGCCGGCCGGGGCGGTAATCCTCGTTTATCTAGATCCAGGATCCATTGGACTAGCATATCCTCTTCAGTTTGAGTCAATTTTTGTGAATTTGCGCGTAAATTCACCCGTGCAGGTCGACCATTGAGTCGATAGGATAAAGTAGAATATGACACATTATATAGATGTGCAGCTTCACGGATTGACGCAATTTCTTGATTTTTAAGAGCATTAAGTGCAAGCTCTATTCTTCCCTCTCTCTAGGGAATTTCTCTTATTTATTTTCCTTGCGAATTGGTGGCATAATTACGCGTTGAATGGTAGGCGTTCGTTAATGAGTCGGTAGAAGATTTTGGTGTTGCCCTCGCTTGGGTTGTTGCGCTCGCTTGTGAATTAGGTTAGTTGTATGAAAAATAAGGAACAGCATGGACGAACGATGTATATGTATATCAATCTGGCGAACGATAAAATATCTTAAAATATAGTTCCGGCTGCCATACTCCGTACATGCGCTTCATTTGCAAGAGAGATCGGGTCCTTGGAGCCAGAAACCAGTCCTTCAGACCCATCGACGGTTACCACACTGCTTTACCCTGATTTGACAGGGTAAAAAGATGGATGGTGGTGTCATATTCCGCCAAAGCTCCTTCACCTGAGGGATATTCGGGGTACATGAGGTAAAGTCTGTATTGACCTAGGAAGCGTGCAAAATAAAGGTTCCGCCTAATTGAAAGCAAGGTGCATCTCACGGGTACCGTCATACTAGTTTGCAACCTCTCGTGCCACGTCTGTGGTGAAAATCTATACTCCTGTAGATCTAGTGAAGAACATGCGACCCGACCCCATTTCTAGTTGATATACCTTACTCAAATGTAGTCATGGACTGGAAGGGCCAGTTTCCCTTCAGAAATGGGATAAGCTGCCAAACGAATACTGTGTCTGCATTTCCCCAGCTTCTCGGGTTGGGGATTGTGCGAGTGGAGCATTTTGTAGGACGAAGGAAAACGCTTCCAAGCAATTGACGCTTGAAACTTGGTCAGCACAATTGCAGGCCAAGTTGTTTTAAGGGCGCACATAAGCTATGGCCATGGCAGTCTGAGTGTTTAGAGAAACAAGCGCTCAAAATGGGTCCGCACGAGTCTCGCATTGTTAAATAATAGCTACGTTAATTAACGTAATCGCTCCCACGCTTCAACGTCTTCTTTTCTTTTCTTTTCTTCTCTTCTTACTGCATGAAATTAAAACTCACATCATGGATAATCTGGTCAACCAACTATTCCATTTGGAAGTTAGGGGAATATTCAGAACTACCAGCGCCTACGAACAGCATTATCAAACGACAAGATGTATGCAAAATGCCGTGATTTAAAACCCGTGTCATTTCGACGAAGGGAACATGTCATCTCATCTTCTACTCATCTACACCCTTCAATATGAGGAGTGTGGAACTACGCTCAAAAAGCCAATCTCGCGCGCCCGTTGCCTAAGGTGGACTGAAGTTCGCGATGGTGCTAGGGCACATAGGTGGGTACCAGAAGTCGTGAGCTGCTTAATATATGTATATATATATAGAGAGAGCTTTCCTGGTGCATCCTGGCTTATTCTACGCCTTGATCGCCAATGCTCAATGTGGCTTTGATGTCAACGACAGGTTCCATATTCTATCGGGGTTTCGCGCCATATCCTGGACCGTCACGAGCTTTCCGAATTTATATTGTATATTTCGTCAACATGTACATATGAATCGCCCCCATCTTTATACAGACGCCCGACATCGAATATGCTGGCTTGTGTAAAAGATGACATAAAGAGAAGATAACCAGACCCTCTGTCACAGTCTCACAAGCCGAAAATACCTGCCAATCTTTTCTTGTAGAAAAGTGAAGACATATCGTTTTAGTGCAAAGACTTATTTTGCAATCAAGGACGACACTGAAAGCTACGTAATCCGAGCTGCATTCGTAGCCTACATCGAAGCACCAGCCTCCCGACCACTTTACGACTCCAATTGCAGTGCCGTTTTAATTCTGTGGAGGGCCTCTTGAAGCCGGCGCTCCTCTAAAGCAAACGATATTCGTACCCACCCTTTTCCGAAAAGTGTTCCGTGGTATCTTTCGCCACCTCTAACCACCACTCCGTTCTCCTTAAGTGTTGTTATCATATCTAGTTCGTCCTCCCAAGTCTTCGCATTTGGAACGAGCCTTGCAAATATATTTAACCCTGCATTTACTGGAACATAGTCGATTCGATGGCGAATAAAGAATGAAGTGATGAGGATATATGATTCTGCCAACCTGGCCGAGTTCAAAGCGACTAAAAGGGGTAGTGTGGGTGAGGAAAGAAGCGCGGTCGTGGATAAAACAGATGGAGACGGGACCTGGGCTTTGGGTGAGGCTGCAAGCCTAACGATGGACTCTCTGTTATCTTGTGATACTATACAACCCTTTTTGTTATTTTTGTTGTTTAGAATTAGTAACTCAATTTAAAACGTGTTTAGGGTGAGCGATAACTTACCATTCGACACCCGCTGACGCCGAAATCTTTGCTGGTACCCCATATCATATGGATGCAAGAACGGTCGCATTGCAATGCGCTAGAATCCAAGGACAAGACTGAAATGAACGGAGTTGGGTCAGAAATCTCCGCACACGAAAATGTCGTCATCCCATACATTTCATTAGAAATCATGTGTATTTCCCGTCGCTGACAAAACTTTAGGCAGGCTTCCAGAACTTCCTGGGGATAACACTGCCCGAATAAATTATGTGGGTTCGTTAAGACGAGAGCTCTTATCCTGCAAGTGGCGTTATCCATCGCTTCCTCCATTTTAGGTATCAAGTTCAACGTAAAAATATCCGTGAATTTCTCCGTTTTGACTTGAACTGACTGGACGGATGAACGAGTGCGAAAGTCTACCTCATCCCCGTCTATAAGCGCTCTATTATGTTATTCACCTGCTGCAATAATCCGTGCGACGATTTTTATCGCGAGCCTGGAGTATTTGCGGAGGGAAACTCACTCCAATATGGCCCTGGTACCAAGACGCCGTCTTCGAGATCGCAGATCTTATAGAGCAAGGTGTCAAGACAACTGTTTGTCCCTGAGCCTGCAAATATGTGATGTGGCCTGACAGGTACACACGGATTAAAATAGTTGTTAAATAATTTCGCGAGGCTTCCCAGAAGTGCTGCTTCTCCCGCGAATTTTTGCGCAGAGGAGTGCTGATATCGTGATAATCAGCCAATGTATTCACTATTCAAGGTGTTCTAAATGAATCCTACATGCGAATGTAATTCACTGTTGGCACCGGGTTTGCAGATGTCGGCTAGCTCTTCCCGAAGAAGGCAATTTTCATCTATAGATAGGTCGATGTCTAACGCATCAGGATCGCGCGGGTCGATTATTCTCATACCTATCGATGGTGCGATCGGTGAAACGCTGGATGTTCGAGTAGGTGACTGCGAATAATTCATTTTGGTGACCATCGCAGAACGCAGGCACTGAGCAAAGAAAACCTGTCGTTTGCCGCTAAAATCGAACGTCACCTTCTGCCTCCGGGAGTATTTGTTGGTGACCTTTATATGAGATATTTCGCTTCGGCTGACAACCCGGCGGTTTAGGGCACCAAAAACAATGTCGCTCCAGATTCCTTTCTCCTGCTTGCACCAAGGCGAATTTAACTCCTGCTCCAGCAGTAGCCTTAGGCGTTTCTGCCTTCTCAGCTGGCGCCCAAACTTGATCTGATAAATTTTTGCTGGTAGCCAGGTGAGAGGTAAGTTAGTTCATTTGCCAACTGTTACGCTGTCCCGCCTTGGCTTTATGATAAATGTCGGTTAACCTATTTCATACGCAGCATACGGCCGACATTTCCTTTTATGATTAGAGCAGGTAAAGTTGATTGACACCTGATTCTCCAAAAATAGTTATTAGCCACAACCGCCTGAAGCCTTGCGCTACGGTTTAGTGGAGTTGTCAGGTTATTCCTAAGATCATTTGGGCAGATTCAATTCGACACGGTAGGACCTCCGGACTTGAGAAGGGTAGAGCCGAAACAAAATTCTCGACCTTCATCTCTTCATCAAACAGTGGAACTTCGCTTCAGATGATAAACTCTTCCATTGGCAATTGAGCCAACCCAGCTTGTTTCCACAGCTGAGGCGCAATGTCCCCCTGTACCACTTTCCTATCTTGACTAGACTCCAGATTATGGAGGCTAAATCTGAGGGACTAATGTAATATGCCTGTTGAAGGTGTTCTACTTTTGGCCTGTCATATCTTGTGCCACAAGGGCAGCTCGGTTTAATCTTCAAGTCAATGCTGAGGATGGAAGTGCTTGGTTCGCTGCTTCAATTGAGATCATCGGCACTTCAAATATCCGAACTCAAGCGTATAATCACTCAAATTTCAGCCCTAGCCGAAACAATCCCAATCCAAAATATACTCTCTCGCGTTAAAAGGGGATGGCAAGGGAAGAAATCGGGCCGAAAGTATTGACCGCCAGCAATACCTAGAGAGGGGGATACTAAGAAACGGTCCATGTGCACGTATAATTCGTACTAGCATGCCACGAGCGATCCATGTTTCGAGTTTCGACACCCTGATAGTTACTGGTAAAAACCCTAGCTGCATAAACGGACCGGTCGTTGAGGCTTTATTTAATCCTTGTTTTCTGTGACTTTCCAAATAAGCCAAGAGAGAAGATTTAGGGCAGATTCCACTGCCCATTTTGGGGAATTTCTCATCCAGTACCCGCCGGTGCCGCAACGACGTGCAGCCAATGTGGCAGTGTATAGACCCACAAAACCATATTCCTAGCCCTGCCGAGATATCATTGCTTCGACATCTAGAAAACCTCGAGCGGGTCACCCCAGATACCCTTTTCCTAACCATCGGGCTTGATCTGTATTTTCAAGTACCATGCCCATTGGAGAGACATGTCGATCGGAACTCTGGGTTTCCAGTTGCTGTGCAAATTGGTCGCCAAGCTGTTTGGAAAGCTTTTTCCCATTTTGGGGGCTTTAAAGGCATGGCGGGCTGCAGGGCAAGCATCTGTTGTCCGACATCCTCTGTGGGAGGTATCCATATGAACTTAGACAAACGCTTGTCGGACCCTAGAGAATCCTCCGCCACTTACGGGGTCAGTGATTTATGACTGCTCGATTCCCCTACATGGCTTTGACGGCTGCCATACACCTCAAACGTAACTTTCTAGTAGCTCTGTCCCGATTGCATCTAGCAAAATGGGTATAAGATCCTCAAAAAAAGAAAAGGAATTCTGGGCTTGGCAACCCCTGGGTCGGGTCCCTTTGCTACCACTTTAGGTAATTAGGGCTTGGCCGGATTTTCTGGTCCACGTCAACTTCGGCAAGGTTTATTGTGAACGACTTTCCCTTTTGAGAGAGCATCACCAAACTCCACATTGTTGCATTTGCACCGCGTGCTTCATCCAAAACGGCAAATGAACTCGGAAACCATATTCCTCGTCTTGTTTCTGTTATTCTAATCACGTTAGATTGTTGACCAGAATTCCTCTCAGCTATGAGCTAACTTTTTGAGAAAGTGGGTAGGGCGATGGTGTTTAGATACTGTAACATCCAGATAATATATAGTATTGTCAAGCCATTACTTACGATACCAAAATAACAATGTATGGTAGCACTCAATTGCAAAGTCTGCATTCCTGTACCAGGTGAAGTTTGTCCTTGGGGCTACCAGTGTCAATCTTCTTGCTTTCAAGCCCTTGTGTGACGCCATAGGCACGTTGGCCCTGGCTTGTGTAGTGCGGCGAAATCCTTGCGATGTGGTACATAAAGCCTTCCAGATCTCTTCTGCGCTTTACCATAGGCGAAAAGCTCGGCTACTTCATTATATCGGTAGGCATATGTCTGGCTTAAAACCTGCCGCTGGTTCTGCTCGTTTCCAATAAAACCTCCACGGTAAGCAGTTTACGAACGGTTTTGGGAAAGTGTCTGGGTCCTGCGAAATGGGATTTTTCTTGAAAGTGTAGCTGAGACGAAGTACTTAATAATTAGCGTGCACGACGCAAAGCTATTCTCCACCGGATTCGATATAACTGCATTGTGTTGCAAGCCCTAGCGGTCCGCTAGCATAATTGTCCTGTCTACAACATCTGGCCAACTATAATTGCCTCCAGCAGATAAAATGAGGCTTTATGTTGATAGGCTTTTTATGCATCTAGCAAGGCTGAGCATCGGATCTCTCATGGTCCAGGATGAATTTCGCGGCATTCTGAATTGGCAGCTGGAGGTATTCTGCACCGCCGAACCTTTCGCTTCAGCGGCTTCGAGCGTTCCCGACGGAACAGTGATGAATGGTTGCTCAAATCCTAAACTGAAGAGGGATAATGATACGATATTTTCATCCATCGAGCAGTGAAAACGGCGAGATGGATGCAAGTAGGAACCGATTCTACCCATTGGGCAAACTGATCTTCTTACGTGTGCAACTCAGCCGGACCCCTTGCCACTAAACCCAGAGTTGCCGTTAAGTCAATAAGCGAACGGCATTTTTCGCGTGTCAAAGTCACAGAGAAAGCATTTGGACGATACCACGTTCTAGTTGAGGGCCTTCAAAATTTTTTTCCAAACAATTCAGGTTTGTTAAGGAGCGAAAACCAGGAGAATAGCAGATATATATCTACAGCCAAGAAGATATATGGCTGTTCACAGCGCGCGCGCGCGCCATACTGATCGGGCGGCCCATCCATTCAAAGACTAGCCCAGTCCTTGAAGGCTTTGAATAGCGTTGTCCTTTCACGCCGAGATCTATTCTTTCGCTCCGAAAACCACCACCCTTGGAGGGATTGCTAGATCAAATCAACTCGAATATTGAGCACCCCTCACTCGAACTTAAATATGAATCCCAACTCTTAAGCTGCGTTTTTGGCCATTATTGTCATCGTTAGGAAACAATTTCCCTTCCACTCCTAGTGAAGGGTCTAGGCAGGGTATTGAGATAACGACAGAAGGATATTTTGGGGCTTGACCAAGTATTGCCGTTCCGTTGAAATATACGTAATGCCTCTGTCCACTACAGCTGTCGTCATATTGACATGGGCTAGCCCACCCCAGAGTGAGTGGCAACCAAATGTTCTATAAGAACAATCGATGAATGAGGGCTTATTGGTATCTGTCATTGAGATAGGGTGTTTCTCACCTTCAGATCCTTACAAACTCTGTATTGCTTGAAAATACCATGTACATGTACATTAGCAGATTCTAAATGCATTGTACTGAGTATAGATCATGGTCGGATAATATTAGATAAAGATCTTGGATTATTTCGCTTCAAGTTGGCGTTCACGGTAGTTCCCACATATAGGCACGCTTTCGCCAAATTAAGAAGAGAATAAGTGTGTGTTGGGTTAGCAAGTAGATTTGCGCGCGTTAAATAAAAATTTGGTCCCGAAGAAGCCTCGCGGTAAACGCAACATGTGGCGGCAAAGCTTAACGATGCTCCGCTTTTGCTCGTTCAACTTTCAAGCCCAGCAGCATTTAATCTTGAACTCATTCCAAAATTTCTACCCCATAACCATCCTGTCATACGCTTCATATCCCGCTATACGCTACATTCACCTATTTTTAATTTTACTGTCCCTTTCACGACGTTTGAAACCAGATTGCTGCTCTCTCCTTGTCTTCAGTTGGATGCCCTGTTCTATCATTTTAAAGTAAAACGCTTGGTCGCAATGGACAACGCCAACCTATGGACTCGCCGTTCGAAGTAAGTAGCCTAATTAATATTTTGAGCTTTTGGATGTGACGGTTCAATGTTCCTTGATATTAACTTTATGTAGCAGTAGCAAGCTGTCCCTGTCCATGTCCGGCTCGGACAGCAAAGATGGTAGTGGAAGACAAGAGTCCTCTAGGAGCCATTCGTCCAAGCGATTCGGTCCTGACAGCTCTCACGGCCGATCCAACCCTTTCAACGCGATATCCCCCCTTACTACAAACGCACCCTCTCCCTCCGCGGGCGCCTCGTCCGCCTTTGGCTTAGGATCCGGTGCGTTTGCCTCCTTCGGCTCGGCCAAAACACCGAAAAACCCCGGCGCATTTGACCTCAGTACCCCAAAGCCCACCAGCGAAAAACGAGAAACGCAGCCAGAAAATGAAGGGACAAATAATAAAACTGTGAAATTGAGGGCATCATCCTCATCTCTCAATAATACTTCTGCACCTCCTGCTCCAAAAGAGCACCCCATACGGTCCACTTGGATTGTCTGGTACCGACCCCCAACGCCCAAGCATTCCGACTACGAGAAATCCACCATAGCTCTTGCATCGATATCTTCTGTTGAGAGTTTCTGGGCAGTTTACTCACACCTTAAGCGGCCTTCTCTCCTCCCGGCGGTGTCGGACTACCATATTTTTAAGAAAGGAATACGGCCAGTTTGGGAAGACGAAGCAAACAAACGAGGAGGGAAATGGATTGTCAGATTGAAGAAAGGAGTTGCTGATCGCTATTGGGAAGATTTGCTTCTGGCAATGGTGGGCGATCAATTTGCAGAAGCGAGCGATGAGGTGTGCGGGGCAGTCCTCAGCGTCAGAAGCGGGGAGGACGTTTTGTCTGTTTGGACAAGGATTGATGGTGGGCGGAATATTAAAATTAGGTATGTTTGCTTGATGTCATATCAGCTGTGTTGGTTGTTACTGCTTCTAAGATTTTTTTCAGGGAAACAATCAAGCGGTTGCTAGCGTTCCCTCCGGACACCAACATTGTATGGAAAAGCCATGACGATAGCATTGCCCAACGCTCCGCCATCGACCAAGCCCGCCAGGAAAAAGCAGCTGCGAATGCCGGTCACCACCATCAAGGCTCAGATCGTCGTCGTGGGCACAACCAGGATGACGCTTCCGCTGATAAAGGGCGGACTGTAGCATCGTAAAAGGCCCATATGCGAATATGGGCAGTGTACAGTAGCTCTTTGCTTTTTCCCCTTTTATTTTAATATTTTTGTGCTGATGTTATATGATCCTGTCATTGCGGTCAGGCAGGCTTCCGCAGATGGCTTCTTTCAGAGAGTCCTTTGTTTTTTCCGTTGCTTCTTCCATGACACACTGCCTTTGTATCAAGTGGAGAAGAGTAGGAAAAAATTCTGTGTTTGGAGTGAAGCTTTTTTTCTATTCTGATTACCTGGTGGATTTTAGCTAGCCTTTAGTTTTCAGTTTCTTTTGAGGATTTCACGGCCTGGAAGGAATATGATGGCAGGAATAGAAATTCATTTTGCCTCTTGCTACTATTTCCACTGAATATCTCACATCTAGAAATATCTTACTGATGACACCGAAAGTAACAGAATGATTGTACTGTACCAGATCTAAGTCAGAATAGAGGCTAATGATTCTAAATAAACAAGTTATGGTCAATCAATCAAAATCTCATATATGCCAAAAAATTTTCGTAATAACCATTCAGAAGAGCCAGTAGGGGTTGGTAGCTGTCCATCCCGATTGGACACTTTATATTCCACACTATTCGACAAAGCGGCGCTGGCGAACAATCGACGCAATATTTTCCCTCTCCAAACCGCCACCAACATCACTTTTTCAAATAACCTGCAACCCTACCCTCCTACACCAACACCACACACACACACACACACACGCACACACACACACACACACACACACACACACACACACACACCACACACACCACACACAGCAACGTAATGCCTCCTCCCCAGCGTACAACATCGTCTCAGTCACGAATGCTCTCCCCCTCCCGTTTATGAAGTGGCTATTATACAAGCTATCTCACCTCATCTAGCCCGAAAATACCACCTGAAGCACAGCGCAGGAATCACGAACCCGCGAGCTTTCGAGGCGGCGGCGGTGCCAGCTCATGGTGTCGGAGATATACCAGCCCCGCTCCAGATGTTCGGCGCGAGTAATCAGCTGTCTCCTACAAATGGACAGATGAGCAACACTTTTCAGTTCTCACAGCTAGGAAAGGTGCGGCAGGCAGAGCTCCGAAGATTTTATTTTCCTGTTTTATGGCAATTCTATTCTTTGAATCCTTTTAACTAGCTCCCGATGTTGACCTCTTCCTTTTGCTGGGACGTGCAGGACGCTCCCCGAATCCGCCCTGACATCAGTTCGCACCGAGATGATTCCAACCATACATCCAGTTTCACGTTAAAGAAAGGCAGCATGTACGTTTATGGATTTTCACGTGTTTTATATAGAACAGTTCGTCCAATACTAACTCTGATGCAACCGCAGTAAAACTACACCACAGAACGAAGAAGAATTACAGGAGGAAAGGAGATTATTCGGAGGTTCCAGGTCAGTGACAAACCGCCCGTCTTAGATCCAAAAGGGTTAAAGGCCTGATTTTTTGACGTGGAATGAGCAGGAGTGACCCGAACGCAGTTCGTATAACACCAGGAGCACTGGCGAGAAAAGGACGAGCCGGCAAGGATTTGAAGGTACCGTTAGCATTGTCTCATACCTCCGCGGTGCGGCGTTGGTCTGGTTACTGACTGAGGGGTTTGACGTTAAAAAGACTTTTGAGAACTTCACTCCACGAAATACCCTTGTCTCCACCTACCGTGGAAAACCGCTTGATACTTATGCTAGGAGGCATCTTGACAAGACTACACAGCCAGGCTCACGTGTACAAGGTGCTCCGGGAGTGATTGAGGAATTAGAAGGAAGCAGACCTCGTAAAAGACGAAGAACCGACGAGAGTCAAGCTCCCGCGGAGGTCGTTGAGGTGAATGATGATTCTATTATTGACTCGGAAGCTCTTTCATCTATTGGACCTAGAACTTACAGTCTGTCACGTTTGAGCCAAACTTCCCCTATAATCAACCACCGCGGCTCTGCTAATCAAAAAGAATCTATCACACATGAATTCTGGAACGTCGAGAGTAGGATGCAGAATTTTAAGAACAAAAAGCCGCGACTTCCAGATTTGACCGAGGATGAACTTTTCACCATGGAAGCCAAGGCACAGCGGCTCAGAAACAAAATCGTTACCAGCATTTCCCGGCCGGGTGGTTCTAGTTTATCTAGTCCTTCCGAACGAACGGTTGCTGTTGAAGTGTCACCGAGTGGTAATTCAGGCGAAGCGGGGGGACAAGAAGCGGAAACTCAGGGCTCTGCGGCCAGCCTTGCCGGTTCAACTGTCCAGATGGACGGTCAGCTTCGTGATTCTTATGCACGTGAGAGCCCAGATGCACTTCAGGGAGATAAAACCGTCCCTGAGAGTTGGCGATGCGGTGTCAAGGACCGCCTGGGTAGAATGCCTGGTGACATTAGCCCGACAAATTTCTCCATCGTGAAGAAGGACCGCAAACGTACGGATAGAAGGCATAGAGTCTCATCTAATCATGCGCATTCATTTCCTGTGACTATGTTTGACCACAAAACGGATACTGTTGAGGAACAGTGCACGCTTATTGTTAAAAACGATGCTTTTCTCGTGACAAATGATACCGGCTCTTGGATATCCAAAGGATTTTCTATTGGCAAAATCAACCTAATTTGGCATGGTGGGCCCAGGGTTGCAATGAAGTTTCCCATGGCTTCAGGATCGACAGACGACCTAAAACTACAATTTTCGTCTGATAAGGAAGCAGTTGAATACTGTAGCCTGATGGGGGAATTGAACAATACCGTGAAATTAAGGGATAAGGGGAGGTATGTTATCGCACAAGCATCTTGAAAGCTCGGAGTTCAGAAATCTGATAGCTTATTTAGTGAGTGGATGGAAAACATGTTCAAACGCTCTCTTAAGAAGAGACAAGGAAACCGTCAGCCCGTGAGTTCAAAACGCGAAAGCCCTCAAGATGATCATATTGACGTCGTCGCCCAGCCGTCAACACAACCTAAACGACAGAAGCTCAGCAATAGCCTACTTGACAGTGACGGAACGGCGAGAAATTCTCCACTGGAAGGCTCACTCCAGTCATGTGGTCCCCGCAAGCATGCTCGGGTTGATATGTCACGTCTCAGTCATAGTCATCCAGATGCTGATTGTCCTATAACTATTTCTGTCAAGAAATACAGTCCTATTGTCAGCTTGCGTGCCACTCGCTCACAGGGGCAACGGCAACCTACTACAATTAATAGGTGCATAATTTTCTTCTCTGTCCATTTTGGGATTCCGCCACTGATTAAACAATTGAATCCAGTGACTATGAATCGTTGCCTTCGCCTCACCGAGATACTCGTAGGTGGTCAAAGTGAGTGCATCAGTTCATCAAATTTGTCGAGCTGCTATTAATACTTCACCTAGGCCGCTAGTATACCCACCTAAAGGTAAAAGGAAAGCCGAAGTAGAATTCCACGATTTGGAACGCTTGGGCGACGAGAAATATTTAAACGACAACATCATCGGGCTTTATATACGTTTTCTTGAGCATCACATGGAAATGAAGAGACCAGATCTAGCTATGCGTGTTTACTTTTTTAACTCTTACTTTTTTGCAAGCCTTACAAACACGCCTAAGGGTGTGAGGGGTATTAACTACCAGGCAGTGGAAAAGTGGACAAGGAATGTGGACCTTTTCAGTTATGATTACATCGTCGTCCCAATCAACGAAAACGAACATTGGTATATGGCCATCATATGCAACCTCCGTGCTCTGTGTCCCACAGAATCCATCTCTGAACGCAAAGAACCTGAGAGCAACAGGGTGACTCATGATTCGCCGTGCAGAAAAGCGAGTGCTGATTTAGGAAATCGAGATAACTGGCGCAGCGATAAAGCCGGGCTTCAACCTGGGGAGAATAACAGCACCGTTTCTCAGAGCTTAGAGCACGGTAACGAACAACACCTCCAAGAGGATTTCGATTCAATGTCTTTGTCGGATAATAGTCCCGAGGTCAATACCCAACAGAATGACACAAGTCCATTGAAGGAATTTGAAACTCTAGACAAGAGCGAATGGCCGGACGAGGGTGAGAACGGGCCACTCGTTTCTATCGTCCAAACAGAGGAAGAGTCAGATGTCGCACCGCAGTCGGATCAGCTGAAATCACTACGCTCTGGGAAACTGAGATGTTTAGAGACCCAAGCAAAAATATCTCCGCGGAAGCTTCCATGTGATCCAAAGGAACCCGTTATTATCACTTTCGATTCTTTAGGTTGTGCTAGGTCCTCTACGATAAGAATCCTTCGGCAATATATCGAGGAGGAAGGGAAAGCTAAGCGATCACTTAGCGTTGACGTGAAAGGAATCAGGGGCATGGTTGCTCGAAGTATACCACATCAGCCTAATTCTTCGGATTGTGGGCTGTATCTCTTAGCATACCTTGAAAAGTTTATGTGGGATCCGGACGTGTTCATTAGTAGGTTGGTGAGAAAGGAGATGAGTGAATACTACGATTGGCCGCCGATGAAATCCCGTATTCTTCGGCGGCGGCTACGGAATTTCCTTCTCGCACTACACGAAGAAGAGGAAAGATCGAAGCGGAATGAAACATTGGAAAAACGGAAGCTGATCGATACCGATCCACTGAAAATACTGTTGCTAGATGAGCCACCCGCAGAGGTACCGGAGGGTGAACCATCTACTTCGAATCACTCGCTCGGACTAAAGCAACGCACGAAAACTAATCCCAATCCTAGGTCCCTAGAAAACAAGCCACTCGTACGTGATTCCGAGAAGGAGCCTCAGCAGGCAACACCTACTCGCGCACCTGCAAGGCTCAATAAGAACGAGCAAGTACAGACGCCCATAGACCCGCCCATGCTTGAAGATGAAGCTATTCAGCACCCCGAAACGAAATCGCTGCTTGAGTGTATTTTGCTTTATGGAGGCCAAGATTCTACAAACAATGAAAATATCTCGGAAATTCCCAGGACTCCTTCTCCCGAGATAGAGGCACGCGTTTCTGGAACCGGAATACCTGATTCTTCTTCGCACAAGAAAAGCCAAAGTAACTATACTCAGAGACCACAGGGACAGGACCAAGAGATACTAGATGGAATAAATCGAGTGATGTAAAGTTATTTGATAGATATGGATTCCCGTTGAATGGAAATTTTACCTGAATACAGATGCCCTCCTCTTTTTCTTCTTTTCTTTCTCTCCTTTTTCTTTTTTCTCTTTAATTTTCTTCCCTTCTTTTTTAATTTATTGTATTTTATTTTATTTTTGTGTGTGTATGTATTCGCCATTTGTTAGTCATTATGATATCCACCAAGCTGCTTTTATTTTCTATTTTGTTTTCTTTATTGAGAAGCAGAGACAGTACACGTTTGTGTGCTTTTCTTTATCGGTCGTGGGTTGAGGAAGATAGGCAGTTCGTCTTGTAATATTTTACATGAGCATCATGGTGATATTATATTTCAGTTTTTGACGTTGTTCTCTCTACATAATTATGTAAGTTACTTCCTGTTGCAAAATTATGGGGCTATGTTTGCTCCGCTGCCAAATATGCCAAGCTGAGAATTGGACACGCGCGACAATCGCGGCGCTTAGATAACCGCGACAGCTACGCCATTGACATATCTGGCCGGATATCTCTTGTAGAAACAAAAAACAGCAAACCTCTCGGACATCTCTCTCTCGCATATTGTCGGGCGCCTTCGCAAACAGCGGTTGATTCCGCTCTTCAGTTCTGCAGCTATGCACTCCGCGCTCAATCGGGTTCAGAGCGTCTTTGGATTCTTCACCACCGTCGCATTTCTGCTAAGTGCCTTAACGGCGCTGACCGTTGTATTGAGTCCTGCGGATCCGGCTACGAACGTCGAGCTTTCGAACATACAAGTGTAGGCCTTATTTTGATCATTTTATCGCGACCCCAGGAATGGATTATGTAGTTGTCAATACAAGTTGTTTGGGCAGTGGACAGTTTGGGCTAATTCTAGATGTGTATAGAATTAAGGGACGACCGCATTACTATGCAACGAAGCGCGAGGAGTATGCACAGATTAGATTTGATCTTGATGCTGGTGAGAAAACTCCTATTCATGCGCATGTCCTCATCCTTCATTGTTGAAAGCCCAATAATTGGAGCTCTCACTGGTCTAACAAAGCTAACAAAAACACCTACCCGCTATACAAAGACCTAACCTCCCTCTTCAACTGGAACACCAAGCAACTCTTCGTCTACGTCCTCGCCTCATACCCTACATCACCTTCTTCTTCGTCCAACCTAACTACCGAATCCATAATCTGGGACACTATTATCCCAGCCACCGAATCCCCTTACTCCATCCCCGCCATAACCCGCCGTTTCTTCCCCTCCAAAAAGTCGAAATCCTCAAAATCCTCCAAAGCGAACAAAACCACCTCTGCGAACTCTAGTTCCAAGAAACCAGGCCTCCTCCGCCTCCGTAACCAAAAGAGTAAATACCAAATAACAGATATATCCGGCCGCATGGCTGAGCGTGAGAATGCACAGCTTGTCGTGGCTTGGAATGTGCAGCCGTGGGTTGGGGCACTGATGTGGAGTCCCCATAGCAAGGTTGCGGAGAATATCGGCGGGGCGTTTGGAGGGCTGCTTGATATGACTATTATTACCGGGGGGAAGGGTGGGAGGAGTAAACCATTCAACTTCCCTGCGTTGAAGGGTTCGAAGAGGAGGGAGGCAGAAAACAGCAGGCAGGGATCGAGCTGAACTGCGTGTAGATTGGAGATTGGAGAGAGATGGAATGGAGTTGCACGAGGGTTATGGTTCATTGTTTCTACAAGTGTCGTTAGTACTATTATCATATTTCTTGCTTGATTGTTTTGGGAAGCAAGCTATACTGCCATTTATCCATTTGCTGATTTTTTCAGCACAGGTGCCCCTCAAAGGCTACTCGTCATATAATACCAACAGGGGAGCAGGTCATATTATCGTGAGATGCTAAATCCATTGCCAATGATTCCATGCTTAATTAAGTATATCATTTCATAACCGACAGTAATATACAAGTGTAGGGGTCCGTAGGTCCATAGGGAATGGTTAATCTGCCGTGTGAGGGTAAAAAGGAGAGCGTACCAACCACCTCACTATAAGCGTGTATGGATCAAAGGAGAGATAGCATGTGCATCTGTCGACAACCCCAAATAAGAAATAGTGTACAATGCATCTCCTTAGCTCGAAAGAAACCAATACAACGAGTATAACCATTATTAGTTTCTCTTCCAGAATAAAAATACGCATAACTTCAAAAACCCCATTTTCATCGGCGTCGTTAATTCCATCATGTCTCTTTTTGAGTACCTAGATTCGTTTTAAGTACCAACCCCCTTTTCAACGATATAAGGGGTGTCCCTGAAATGTGTGTCCATTAAACGCCCCCACTGGAAGCTTGAACCGCAAACGGGATCAAGACTGCTGTTGAATTCAATTACCGTACCCGCCCCGACTGTTGTCCTGGGGGTGCTTGAGAAACTGAATATGGTGTGGCTGGTGCCGCTGGCGTCTGAGCAGGCGGAGCAGGGTAATAGTATTCAGTTGTCACGTCGCCACCATTTTGAATGCGCTGTGAGAAAATGCCCGGGGCGCGGGCACAGGCTAGCCTCCCTTGATGGCCCCTTGCGCGCCGGTCGTAGTAGACATACTCGCAGTAAAAGGCGTGGATGTGACCCGGGAAATATCTAGAAAAGGCCAGAAGAAGGTGGGCAGAGAGTTGTTAACCGCTGGACAACAAGTTTCGTCGACAATTGTTAAAGGGGAATGCAGAGCTTGGACATAATGGAGAGGAATTTACACGCACCCAAGTAGTGTGAGACAAATATTAATGAGGAGGTCTGGAGAGCATCCGCTAATGAAGAAGACACCCAGAGGCGGAACTGTATAAAGAAATGTTGATATCAGTGCCATACCACCATAAGAAGCATTACAACAATAAGATACCTCGTCGACAGGGTAATTTATGATAGACATGGACGAAAATAGTAATCATGCAAGGCTCCCGCCCCTATTCCGTCTTTGTCTAATCGTCACTCCTTGCAGAAAAACGATATCCATTTCACATTCGCCTATCACGTAAAGAAATCTAGGGACGGTTAAGAGCTCACTTACTGAAGATTGTGATAATAATTAGGAAAATAGCACCGAGAGCATCCGATGCCATGATTTTATTTGTTGCTTTACACTCCTCTAGGCTGAGTTCCTTGCTGTACTAATTGGACGGTTTGCTCAAAACAGGGATTGAATAAGGCATCAAGGTATCAATCACGCTCCCCAAAGTCCGCGAAATGTCGACAGCAATAGCGTCTGATAGAGCGTTGATATGGCCGGGAGAACAATATTAATGCCTGCAAAGGAAATTTGGAATTGGTATCCAACCTGGAGAGCTGATATAGGCTCGGATGGATGCAGAAGAAGGGGAGTGGGGAAGATGCTATTATTAGGTGAAGATATGAAGCTCCGGGCAGCTATGGAAGGCTCTACACGTAGACGTACTGCTCATAGAAGGGGTTCAATTTGAAAGGAGCAAGGTCTAGATAAGTGTAAGAATGCTTTAAGACGGGGGATTTTGATCAGGAGAGGATTTTGTCGGGGAGTGGTAGTTAGAAAAAGATACAAACATAGGAGCAGAGTTGGATGTTTCCTAAAAGGGCAACTGAGGCCTCCCCTCGGAGGTTGAAACAAATGACGTCACTATGGGCCATAGTAGAACCTTATTTCCCACATGGAAACTAGCCCGGTCTACATAAGTAAGTAGTAGGCGGGGAGATTTGGACGGCAAACGTTTATTTCCCATTTGTTTTTGATTTGGTAGGACCCGGCGTAAAAATGAATACATGAACCACCTCTACGAGACAGCTAGCGTATTCCGTCATGGGCCCCTTTTTCTGGGTTCCAAAGACAGGCAAAAGGGCCGCAAAATAATACGAATAACGAAGTCGACTCTGCCACCTCCTCGTGGTGCAGCCTAGTAACATCATCAAGGTGATGGCTAAGAGCAGAGCGGCCATTGTGGGCTCTTGTGAGCCTCCCCTGTTGAGCCCCGGTTCCGGGGACTCGTCCGGACCAGACACGAAGCGAATCGAACTTGCTGCCAGACGCGAGAGAGCAGCCCGGCCCATGCATCCGGAACAGATACTGACGCCTTTCGATTACCTTCCCGGCCTCTGACCGGCTGAACGAACTCTCTATCTACCGACGACTCATACAGTG
>JAFEJD010001420.1:0-15406 GCA_018296065.1 Blastomyces percursus | reverse complement strand
AATTTAATTAATTAGTTGTTGGTGGGAGTAGATATTTCGGGTTAAATTCTAGCTAGCAAGGTCCGCTCGTTGTGGAATTACGTTAATAATTTACTCTCTGATGTGGCAATCTGGCCTTTATAAATTTTATGTTTCTTCGTCTTGGCAACATTTTGTTTTCGCAAGCAATTCGTCCGCCACAATAGTTCTGGCGCTAAAACTTTATTTTGACCCCAAAGCTTTGGCGGCCTGGACAGTAAACTATCTTGATATGAACGGTGCAATTATGTATAAATCTTTGTTCTTCACCAGATGAAGAAGTTGAAACCATTAATGATGGCAACGATGGCCAGCTAATAATCTACTCTGCCATCGTGAATTTTCGGTGCAACGACTCTAATACTGAGTCGAAGCAAGCAAACCAGCTGATAAATGGGGCGGCTTTCCTCCTTCGTTTTTCGGTGTGACCCAACTGTCTAATTGGCCTATGGAAACCTTCTCGGGTGACCATGATTGAGCTATTTAGCGAAGCTCACCTCAGCTCGTCGAAGATTTTGCGTCGAATCTTTCTTCGTCTTCCGTGCACACATCTCACGATGCTGTAAACGAGCCAACAACCGCTACTTTTACATCCCTCTGCCTAACGACAGTCGGATACGAAACCAAAAGGACTACGAATTCCTTCCCACCACCCAACCTAGTCTGTACATGACTGAAACATGGATGAAATTGCTATTCCACCATCGTACCCAGTTGCCGTTCGGCAACTTCAGGACAAGTATGACGAAGCCATTGCTGCTGGGTGGATCCGGCCAGTTCTCTTCCCCCAAAGCTTTTCCCCCTTAATCATTCTTGTTTTTTCACTCCTCGTGGAAAACCCCCGGAACGGGCCTTTTGCAATCACCAAATACCTGTCGTTTGGAGCTATAGTTTGTTCAGGATTATCGAACATACTCCAATCCCGAATGTACCTTGGAGGGAATGGGTGTGTTTTCGGAATAGCTTCCTTCTGGTATATAATGCTGAGTGCGTCGTTGCTAGTTTTTAACGATCCCCAGGGACGTTTCAAACGCATTGAAAGAACGACAATATTTTCACACAATAGGGAAAGCTGCTCCAGTTGTTCTGAAAATCACGTTTTAACGACCACATCCAACATATCTCTTGAAGATAAAGAAATTGGAAATGCAAATGTCCGATTGTCGCGAACTCCAAAGAAGGCGCTGCAACCGGGAAACAAGTGCGAACATGGCCCCGAAGCAGACAGCGAGATGTATATCTTGAGGTGGCAAGCGTATCCAAAGACGTTCCCTCATCGTTTGGCATGGGTCTGGGACCTTATTATCAATATGCGTGGCCCTGGCTGGAATTGGCGTATTTCTACAATTCCCCTGCTACCAAAATCAGTTTCTTCTCACCTCGATCCGTTTTCCCATGGAGTTAGGAAACCCGAAATCATGAACTTGAGTGATACCAAATTCGCGGCCAAATCCGCCCTATTCCAGATGACATGGAGTTATCTTGCCCTGGACGCCCTAAAAGTAATCATGATGCTCGATCCCTATTTCTGGGGCGTTGTTTCTTCCCCACCCCCATTTCCTCTTGACTCCTTCGGCCCGTTCGGAAAGATTATTACCCAAGCCTATCGACTTCTCTTCTCAGCGATGGGCGTAATATGTGGAGTAGAATGTACAGCTTCGGCTATTTCCCTACTTTCTCTTAGCATTTCATTATGGGTACCCTTCGCTCGCACATGGACTTCTACCCCAATTGAAGCCCCCTGGTTATATCCAAAAACATTCGGACCTTGTTTTTCCTCGCTTCTAGATCACGGGCTAATCGGCTTCTGGAGCAAATGGTGGCATCAGGTTTTCCGCTTCAATTTCCTCCAACCCAGCAATTGGATCTACGCACATCTTCCACATCGACTCCAGAATCCATTCGTAAGACGGTCTCTCCAGCTTTACATTGCGTTTGGTCTAAGTGGCCTTTTGCACGCCGCCGGCAGCTACACGCAACTCGCCCCAACAAAACCCTTCCCTAACCTTTTCTTGTTTTTCTTCCTTCAAGCCCCAGCAATCATGTTTCAGGACTTCGTTACCAAGCATATCGTTACCTTTCTACCGGTTAACCCTCCGCGTTGGCTCCGTCGATCGACAAATTTCATCTTTGTTGTGACATGGGCGTTTCTAATTGGACCCTTGGGTGCGGATGATTTCGCAAAAGGCGGAATCTGGTTGGTTGAGCCGGTTCCATTCAGCCCCATTCGTGGTTTGGGGTTTGGTGCGGAGGGTCAAGGTTGGTGGTGCTGGAAAGGACAGATCTTTAAGCAATGGAGAGGCGAGAAGTGGTGGGATGTTGGGATACGTATTATGTGAAATCTGAATTGAATATGTCAACAGACACCTTACAAGCTCGTTGCGGATATACATTTTCTGGAGATGCGCGATTTACATTGGTCAATTTCAAAATACTCTCATGATGTGAATCGAAAGCGGGGAGCTGGCCCCGTTCATTGGCGCGACTGGATTTTCCTCGATTAAGCTTTCAACCTCTCGATAGGAAGGGCGGAGTAATTCTTTTTCGGTATCCCGTTTTTTTTTTTTTTTTTTTTTTTTTAAACATTTCTGGCTGCTTTACTGCTTTAAGTCTACTGAGGGAAACTCGCAGATAGGGCTGAAGTACCACCCCAAGTATGCTATTTTTACGCCAATTGCTCCTAATTCCGTCCTACTTATTTATTTATTTATTTATTTATTTATTTATTTATTTATTTATTATAGATTAGACAATAACATGACCTGGAATTAAAATGACGATGCTATGCCCTTTCCAAGTTTGTAGGTAATTATTCGCCTTCCTCGTCCTCATCGGTGTCTGGTTCAATATTCAGCGTAGGAATCTCATCACCAGATCCGTCATCACCTTCCCCGAAATCACCACTTTTAACTGCATTGGTATCCTTGACAGATAAAAGGGAAGCCTCCTGTCTCGCGTCATCTGCACCGCCACTCCTTATCTCAATTTTCTCCGTGCTGGTTGCTACAATTTGAGAATTTTGTCTAAGGATTGATTGAATAGCTGGCGCTGGTTCATCGAAGCCAGTGTTCCTTTCTGTTGTGGGAACAGCAGGTATTTGTTCCGTGAGAGTCATCGCTGGGGAACTGAAGGATTGCAACCCTTCAACACGTATTCTTTTAATCAGTGAATCCATCAGATTCTGAGATCCCGCCGGTGGAAGTGCTTGCTCATCAGTCGTTTGAATATCATCCAAAGCTCGTTTGTTTATTGGCCGAGTGAGTTCCTCAGGTATCACATTTGACGACGATATGAAAGCGGCCATTGACTTCGGGTTAGATTCGTCTTCTTCATTCGCTAGTTCCCATTCGCTTGGTTGAGAGGGACGTATTAGGACGGGCATTCTTGGTCGTAGAAGCGATTCAACTCCAGGCGTTTCTGGGCAACATCGAGCAAGAAATGGAATAATGCTAGGGGTATTGCAACGACTAGACGTTGCTGGGACGGGGTTGAGGACGCTGGCCATCATGATAGATTCGCTCTTTGTTATGATCGCTGTTCGGTCAATTTCGGTCCGGAGATACGGTGGTGTGTGTTCGGTCGGAAGGGCTGTGAGGAGACTTGTAAGAAGATCCTCAGCTGCACCTTTCAGCCCAGGGAAAGAATGTTCCGCGCCAATGGTGGCTTTTGGATTTAGGTTCAGGAAAGAGTCTACGTTGCTTGTCGTCGGATTTGGCTTCGCGGCAGGCTTGGCACTGAGGGGCTGATTAGCGCCAACAGCCTTGTTTTCTGAGGAAGGCAGGAGGTCCTGGCACGCAGATCTGATGATTGATGCCAAAGACGTTACACCAGCTCTTGTGATGGACGGCCCAATGACAAGTATAACAGCTTTTAACATTTGGTAAACGCCAATCCGTATGTTGACATTGCCGCTTTCAGCTTCAAACGTCCAAAGAGTCTGATCAAGACAGGTATGTGCAATTGAGATACTCCCTAGGCCAAATCTTTCGACGATAGCGCGTAGTAGATCTAGGGTCGCAACGTGAAGTTTGGGTAACTCAGCCCAAAGGCACTCCCGTTCCTCCCGGCCAACTTCGGGATTTATTTCTGTCCCATGCTGTGAAGCGTCATCATCTAGTGGAGGGGGAGTCGCCGAGACCAAGCGATTGGTCAAATCAAGTATGGACCCTAAAGGCATTGAAATTGTGGAGCTAGTTGGCATTGTAACGAATTCAGTAAGCAGCTTTAGAAGACTTTCTAACTTCTCAGTGCCCGCATATATACCCTGCCAGGTTAGAGACCCTAGCGCGTCGGGGCTATCATCTCCAACTGGGCGATTGTAATTCTTTGACCTAGATGCTTGTCGTAAGGAGTTATCAACAGACTCCCACTGTTCTACAACCGCCCGGAACAAGTGATCGCTTGTTTGATGTATGGACGATATTGTAGCCCTGCAAGCCTTAAGCCATTCTTCGCCACTAGTATTCTTTGGAGCACATTGATGTAGGGCGATAAATAGCTGCTGCGCCAGGCGTACCCTAGATTTTGATAATGAACTGGGAGCGCTAAACGACCCAACGAGGGGTAGAATCAAGCCGTGGATTTGGGACGAGAACGGGCGAAAGATGGTAGGATGATGAGGAAGCAATTCGAGAAACACATGCAGCACTGTCTCAAGCAATGGCGTAATCCGTTTCGGTTGTCTCGCTTGCCCGGCTACTGGCTTCACAGAAACTAAATTCAGGCAAGATGTAATGAAAGTGGGCAGCGACGGTGTCGTTATTTCTCGCACCAATGTTTGGTAGGGATAAGTTAATCGGAATATGCGAGTCAACGTAATGAGGCAGAGTTTTTTCGTTGACAGTGGGTCAGATCTCTGTGTCAGCGTTAGCAGGAGTTGCGATGAGTAGGATTAGGTGTAGGAGACAAGAAAAAAGATTGAAACTCACCCCTAGAATACTTAACAGAGCCCGAACCCAAGCCTCAGAACCGCGAAGAATCTCCCACTGGCCCGCTTCTATTATTGCCTTCACAAGGATAACTGCGGTCCAGCGTCCTTCAACACTTTGATCTTGAAGCAGACTCGTGATGCGGGCTTTTAATTTCTGTACAAGTAAAGCAGTATCCGACTCCCTTGGAGCTTTTTCCTGGCCTTGAGGAGCCGATAATATACTTCCACAATCAGCGAAAGCTGTCGCAAGGTAGATTGCAATCGACGGGAGCTCTTTCGCTGGTGTACTAAGTAAGCGCTGCGTCGCGGCGCGGAGGCAAGTAGGAGCTGCCATTGCGGGCGGTGGAAGGATTGAAACTGGAAATTGAATAGTCACGGAATTTAGAGAAACCGGTCAACGAGACATTCCTTAGCGATTCATAAGAGGTGCTTTATGACGTTTTCAATCAAAATTCGAGTGGGTATAAGAGTCGAAATTCACCAGCAGAACTTTTTTGCGGAGATTGGCGCAGGGACCAGGGTGGTTCTTTGCCGCATCCTTGGCGCTAAGTTAACTATTTATTTACTTAAATACGGTATCGCCAAGCGGTAACAACGAGCGGCGTTTGGCTTGTTTCTGTTCTTTCTGTCCAGGAACTGAAACGGCTCGCGGCATTTTGGCTACGGGTTTGTCCTGGGACCTTGTCAAACACTGCGTTTTTTCAGCTTTACTAACCATGTTTCTGATGTGGTGACAGCTCCATCCACTAAACTTCTTCACAAAACCATGACCGTATTTCATCCTTTTCCTCAGTTACGGAGTTTTAAGCCTAACTCAGCATCTTTGCGATATAGAAGTAGGCGCAATAGCACTAACAAGGTGAACTATGTAGGGTCGAAACCCCGAGAAGGGGCAGCGCTATATTGAGTCTCTAGACAACGCTAGATGCAACGATAGTTGGAATGACGTCCCGGAGCTCGTTCGAAAGGTTGAAAAGCATTGCCCGGAGCGAAAATGTACCGTTGACATCTTGTCCCTAATCCCCACAACCATATTTACTAACACTCGGGTCGTCTATTAGGTCTGGCAGAGGTTGCGCGTGCCGAGTGTCATGTCGCAGCCTACCTGAACAAGCGACCTAACACCTCCTCCACCATCTCGGGATCCACAGAGACAAAGCTCCATGATCTCATACCAGGATTGCTCTCTGTAATGGGGGAGGAAGGGAGCCCGCCACAGGAAGTTTTCCAAGCGCAAGTGTGCTTGGGCTGGTTGCATTGGGCACTATCAGAACCTGCACTGGCGGCCTCCCGCCTGCCCAAAGATTTCGATATAACATTGCATATGTTATCTGGGGATCAACAGGATTTATCATCCTGGACAGAAGTCTGCATTATAAAGGGCGGATATATGAAGGGTATGGATTCTTTGGATTCTAATACTATATTACGAAACTCATACTAACCCGTTTTCTAGGCTCAGCCCAGGCCTTAGTTTCGGGGTTGGAGGATGCGATACGCACTTTCAAATCAGTTTTACCTTGGGTTTCCGCTCCGGTTTCGAGCTCCCCGTCAAGTCCGCAATTCCTATTCTGGTCTGAACAGTTATTGGCTAAGGCCGCACTCGTTGCAAGCGAAGCTGCATCCGAAGGTCCCCTGGCGAATGAGCAAACCGTCGAGTTTGCCCTCAAGGCATTTCGACTCTGGTCATGCCACCGTAACGTAAAACAAGGTGATCCGGCATCACCTGTTTTAAGCACTGCACCAGCAAGCCCAGGGCCAAGAGCTTCGATATGGCAAGCCTATTACACGCTTTTATCATCGACTTTGCGCCAAGTAGTTTACATTTGTCCGTCGGAGAGCCAGAAGCGTGCCCAATTGACAACGGAATTCCGTCGTGTGGAGGCTATTTGTGAAAATATTGTGATTAAAAACACAACCTTCCCAAAGGCAGAGGTTAAAAATAGGGAAGTTGAGGCCTGGGTAGAGCAGTTCATCCAAAATTGGGAGGTCCTTTCCGGGTCAGAGTGGCGGGACAACGATTTCGGGGAAGGTGGGCAGGATGCTTTTTCTCGCAACGTTCTCGATGTGAGTTGTTGTCCCAAGAGCACCACTGTTATTTATGCTAATCCGCCCCTTCCTTAGATGCTGTATCGAGCAGCTACCATGACATTTCATTCTACACTCATTCTACGCCGCCTTTTCCATGTCCACGCAGCTTTAGCCGAATTTAACCTTGCGATCAAAGCACTTGAAACATATATCGATCTCACCACTAGCGCAAAAGCACGGGCAAAAAAATCTCCGGAGGCTGCAGGTGAGCTGGAGGACGATGAGATATTCACCCGCACACTTTCCCAGGGAATCACCATGCTATCTTGTTTGGGCTCCTATAAGGAAGCGGAAAAGTCAAAGGAATTGACCTATATGCTACAAAAATTACTCGATGAGTTGATGAGTAACAGCTCGACCACAGATTTAGCCAACGGACGAGTTTCACCAGAGTCGATCGCTGCCTCTTCCCATAGCAGAGCTTTGTCTTCCATAACAACTTCAATAGCATATCGGGCTATCGGAATAGGCCTCGCGAATTGGGCAAGATGGACACCAATCAATGAAGCACGAACTGACATCCAAGCTGATGCTCTAGCTGCCTTTGAAAAATCCCTAGCTTATGAGTCACCAGAGGGCACAGATGTTGCATCGTCCTTCGCATTTGGGCTCCTACTTGCAGAGACTAGGGATCTTAACAGCGCAATTGATTGTGTTCGGGCCGCATTGGTATCGGCTCAGTCCGTGGTAGCGGGCGCAGACGGACAATCGCATTGGACTAGCACTAAGGAGCGAGATCTTGTGCCGCTATGGCATTTACTAGCTCTTTTACTAAGTGCAAAACAAGATTTCGAGGCTGCAAGCAAAACATGTTATGCCGCTTTTGAAAGCGTGCCAAGCGTCGATTTTCTCCATGAACAAAATGAAAAGCATTCTCAGAGTAAGCAACAAGACCCCCGGGAGAAATCAGCTCATTGGCTGTCACCTGCCGCCATCGAGATGGGTAGAGGCACACCTAATGAAATGGAAGCACGAGAGAAAGAAAGCATTATAGAGCTACGGATTACTCACCTTACGCTACTGGAAATACTACACGGCCCAGAGTATGCACTAAACCATTCTAAGGAATTGCTTAGCCTTTACGGTCGTTTGTTCACGAACCCCGAACTTGATAAACAAAACGAACTAAAGGGTTCCGATAACCTCATTTCCCCTAAGAGTTCAGCGGGAACAACTCGAAGCTTCCGCGGTAGTTTTTTCGGCCGAAGGAAGAGTGTTAAATATGGAGAGAAAGGCAACCCATTTAGGGTAGATGCCGACATTACCCCAAGAGTACCATCACCTTCGTCTGGAGGTGTTCCTACTGACCCAGAGGCACCAACAATTCAAGTTACGGATGAGGATCGGTTAGCGTCAAGCGAGCATCCGCATTCAGAGGCCATCGGTCGTTCTTCAGGGCACAAAATTCATCGGCGGGACGGCAGCACGAAATCTGTACGACCACGCAGCTCAAACAAATCAGTTCGCTCAACGGGCGCAAATACAATCAAAAAATACCAACGTCAACATGCGGAGGAAAACTCATCGATATCCGCCAACGCACTCCCGCAAACCCCTCGGAAAGAGCCTCCATCCGAGGGCCATGTATCAACACATAATGATAATCATAAAACGCACGGCAAAGAGTTCGCTTCCTCCTGTTGTCCACCAAGTAATCTTCTCCGATGCGGCCTCCGTTCACGAAGCTTTCGCTTCGACTCCCCTACACGCGCACTCACTCGGTTTCCGAAAGTCCAGACGCAAATACACGCCCATGGTTTGCTGATTAAAATATGGTTGTTCATCTCAGGACTTTATCGACGTGCAGGACTCTTCGAGGACGCTCTAGAAGCCTGCAACGAGGCGTCAGAGCAAGCCAGGTGTGTGGAAGCACTCATTGCAGAACAGGAGTCTTCAGCGAGGGCTTTTGCCGACGCAGGATGGGGAGGCACAAAGAGTTCAGACGAGCTTTGGGGGGATGTGTACGCTGAAAGAGGCAATCTCGCGCTAGCGCAATCACATCCATATGATGCAATCAACCATTTTGAAGACGCTCTTATGTACTATCCAGACCACCCTTCAGCCACAGTAGGGCTGGCTAACCTACTTTTGGATATTTACGATCAAACTTTACCTCTCGAGAAGCCTGAACCAGACCTAGACACCATAACACCTGGTGTTTCTCTCTTGTCGTATTCGTCAAAGCGCAGAGCAAGCTCCCAGACGCACGACGGCGAGCAGACCAACGGCAACAGCGGCCCTTCTCTGTCGCAAGAAAGCACACCCGAAGCTCTAGATCGGCTTGCTGCACGTGATAGGGCGTATGGCCTTCTATCCGCTTTGACCAAACTCGGGAGCGCGTGGGATTACTCCGAAGCGTGGTTTGCGTTGTCAAGAGCCTATGAGCAAAGCGGACGTATTGATAAAGCTAAAGAAGTCCTCTGGTGGTGTGTGGAGCTTGAGGATAAAAAACCTATCCGACATTGGTGGAACGTTGGCTCCGGAGGATATGTCCTATGAGCTACTATCGATGAACGCACTCCCTACAGGAGCTTCAGCTATTTTTTTCTATTGAGCAATTAATGTCCCATTTTACCTCTGACCCAGTTGTCGCTTGGTGTTATTTTGTTCCTATCAGACATTATTTTCTTGGGCACAGGAACACCCACCCCACGTCTTGAGCGACATTTGTCTCATGAAGACGCCTATTACCCCGTATCTATGCTTTGAATGTGACTAAGTTGCTTCTTTTCGTGTTCAGAAAGTATGATACCGAATCGCCTATATAATCTAGATCTGCTTACATAGAATATATTGCCATCTTTCCCGAAGTCCTCATTCAATGTGAATAGAGCATCAATTTCTCTCAGCATAGAGCAGAGGATATATACAATTTGTTAACGTAGCCCACCAACCAGCGCTCTTCAAAGCTCGAACTGTGCGATTAAAGACGCCTTTGGCAGAATCTTGCTATCTAAACCGAACACATATTCATCGATGTGCCGCAACAGGTTTCCAGGCAGAATATTTCGGCCTCACGCTGTATATTGCGAAACATATTGTAAGTACAATTGTTCTGAAAGCAGCGGGCTAGAAAATACAAACTCGGTATAAGGGGAGACTCACGTAGAATATGGCTTGTACGCGCCACGACTTAGCGTCATGGTGGGCTGGTGCTCTGGCAATTCCCATGATCGCACACTAGCCTGCAAGATTGCATCTTGAGTCGGCGGCTTGTCGACCATGTACGCTAACCATGCGTGCCTAGGAAGCAAAAGGTAGAACAATATGTAAGAATGCCATTATATCCCTGTGGGTGTGTAATTGAGAGGAGGTTTAGAAGATTGATTGAGGATTAATGCATACCAGCCAACGTAAATTTGAGATGCATCGAATTCTTTCTCCTTGTAATCCACCCAGCGCGTTCGAACTAGAGCGAGACGAAAATCAGTTTACGCACTCAAAATGTGTTGCAGATGCACATCTGATATTTCTTACGTGGCAGTTCTTCCATGTTCTCATAATATTTGTTTCCGTATCGGTCCATAGCTATCAACGTCCCAGCTTTGGTATCGCCTATCAATGGTTTTTAACGTGTTAGCCATCAGTTCCACGAGGCGGAGCTGTGGGAAAGGAGACAAACCAATATACTATTATCCAGCGCCAAATCTTAGGTGAGCATATCATTGAGCCAGCCAGCTTCGATAACCAGGAGGCAGAAAAAGAGAATATTGTAGGTGGAAGTGAAACGTACCTGCATCTGGTGACCATACTCCTGTTTAATGTGTATGTGGTTAGTATTAGCATTGACAACGTGAAACGGGGGTGGACGAACTTTGAAACCTATCCGCCACAAGTTGCGGGCAGTACGGAGAATTGTCGACATCTTGAAGGCTGCAAGGTGGTCTTCCGTTGACAACCAACTCAATTGCTCAGTCAAGTTGAGCGACGATGTTCGATGTCATGCTGCCGAAAGAGGCTTAGCGCCGGGATTGCCAAAAGCATGCTGTTGCGGCGAACTTCAATACCGGAATTTATTATTCCAGATAATTAACTATCAAATTCCAGGCTTCATATTCATATTCCTGACCAATTAAGGGAGCATGTATTCAATTTGCATTATTTTCGCATTCTCTTCACAATGATAAAACGTATCGGGGTGCAAACCCTTCGTTACTCATGCCGCAGGCCCCCCATCCCGCGGCGTTCTATCCGGAAGTTCTCCTCTCATCCAAGCCCGACACAAACCACGTCCTCTCCAGCGTCGTCCCTTGGTAGCATAACTGTTGAGTTGGACAATATTGCTCCTAGATTTGAAATCAAGGCGTCTCAGATTAACATTTTAAACTCTCCTGCTAGCTTCTACGACGCTCTAAAAGTAAGTGGGTTAACTACGCCTTGTCCGCTCGCTACGGCATTAACAAAACTGCAATTGTAGGATAAAATTCGAAACGCCAAAAAAAGAATATACCTTTCGACTCTCTATATTGGAAAGACGGAATTTGAGCTTATCGAAATCATAAATGAAGCTCTACGTCAAAATCAGAAGCTCCAAGTCTCGATTCTTACGGATGCCCTACGCGGTACCCGTGAAACTCCAAAAAAATCCTGCGCATCACTTTTGGCGTCCCTAGTTGCAGAGCATGGATCGAATCGCGTCGAGATACGGATGTTTCACACCCCTAACCTAACCGGATTAAGAAAAAGATACGTTCCGAGGAGAATAAACGAAGGATGGGGCCTGCAGCATATGAAGCTGTATGGGATTGATGATGAAATAATATTATCCGGGTGTGAGATCACTATTCCACTTCACGTGTAGGGGCGCACCGATTCTAACACATATATCAGAGCAAACCTCTCAAATGACTACTTCACGAACAGATTAGACAGATATCACGTCTTTGACTCTAAACCGCTGACGGATTACTACTCCCGAATCCATAATTCTGTGTGTAGCCTCAGTTTTCTCGTCCTCCCAAACTCGAAGGGTAAGGCCGGATATGCTCTGTCGTGGCCGGCGTCTAATGGCGCCCCGTCGCCGCTTGACGATGCGGAAGACTTCATTGCATATGCATCTGCCATTTTAGCGCCTTTAATTAAACCGACGAAAACTCAACCTCTGCCGCCACCAGTGTCATCAAAGCCCACGTTTGTCTATCCAGTGGCGCAATTCAGTCCGCTATTAAAACCCGACGAATCCACAGAGTATCCTGCGGTAACAAAAATCCTTAACCTTCTTTCAACATCTCCCTCCCTGGCCAACTCCCGCTGGCTATTTACAGCAGGCTACTTCAACATTCACCCTGTTCTCTCGTCTTTGTTGATATCCAGCACATCAACAGCATCAACCGCCATATCAAGAACCCAAGGAACTGTCCTGACTGCGTCACCCTGGGCGAACGGGTTTTATGGCTCGGCCGGAATATCAGGAATGCTCCCAGCAGCATACACCCATCTATCTGCACGATTTCTGGATCGTGTTGCAGAAGCACAAAAGGCCAACTCCATACAATTGAAAGAGTGGCGACGGGGAACCGTCGGGCGGCCAGGAGGGTGGACTTATCATGCAAAAGGCCTGTGGATAACTCTTCCCGAAGAAAAACACCCGAGCATCACCTTTGTAGGGAGCAGCAACTATACGAAAAGAAGCTATAGTCTTGATTTGGAAGTTGGTGCAGTCGTTGTAACCTCTGACGAAGCGCTGAAACAGAGATTGTCAGAGGAAACGAAATGGTTACAGAAGGATGCCAGTGCCATATCCCGGGAAGATCTGAGGAAGGTTGAGAGGAGAGTTGGGTGGAATGTGCGGTTATCTATGTGGATTGTGGAGAAGGTTGGAGGCGCGTTGTAGATCCAACAAGGCTTAGACGTCCTGACGGGAGTCTGCTACAATTTTACAATATGTATCAAAAACTTTGGAAGACATTATTGTAAACATTTAGACGAACGTATGTATAATATGAGTAACTAGCTTAATGCATTACTGCTTTCATGTTTGTTATCCGAGCTTTTCCGTCCGCCGACATGTTTATAAGGTCCCTTTTATCTATACCGATCCGCTGAATGCTGCGAATGCACGAAACCAATACATGCACCGATTTGAAAAACAGAACGCCTCGAATCCAATAAAAATGTTTCAAACATGCAATCATTAGACCAGGCTCAAAATAAAACCAAGAAAATGATAGGAAATTTTCTTAGACTTTCCCAGGCAACCTCGCCGGCCCAAGTCCCTGTCGAATCTCATCTAGCATCCTAATTCCGGCGACCTCATTTCCATTCTTCCCCCTCTTTCCCTTCGCCCCCTTCCGCTTAGCATGCACCCCACGATCATCCCAATCGTCTAAAAACCCATCCATGATCTGATTGAAATCCGACCGTAGCGGCGTCCCCCCGCTAACCAGACTAGGTACTTCAGATACCGTGGACATCCCGCTAACCATAGACATGTCATCCGCCATGCTAGAGCCATCATAGTCCTCACCTTCTTCATCGAGCGAGTAGAGGGCTTCAATTCTCTCAAACCTGTCGTCGAGAAGACGATGTCCCTCTGTTCGCGCCAGTGAAGATGAGGTCATGGAATATGCGGATGGGTTGGTGAGTGCGCCCTTGCGCTTCTTTCTGCGAACCGGGGTCCCGCCGGCGGTGAACATTGTGGATGCTACCGTTCCAGCGCGCAGCACGGAGCCGGTATCTCCTTGCGTACCGGGCGCTGAAGGTTCTGTTTTCATATCCTTCTTGTACTGGGCGAAGTTGCGAAGCCAGTCTCCCTCTGCCGCAGTTGTGTCTGGAATTTGCTCATCGTTTGTAGGTCCTTTGGAAAGTGGGGTTGCATTTTGCGTGCTTACACTTGGTTGTCCCGGTGCCTTTTCCGTTTCGTCAGATTCCCAGCCTTCACCGTCGTCTTCAATACACGTATCCCTCCAGTCACTAGGATCTACTTCCGCATCTACCCCACCCTGCACTAGGGACTCAAACAAATCTCCATCTTCGTCGCTATCAACAAATGCGTCATCCTCAAGAGCTTCCAGAGTCTCTCTTAGTCGAGGATCCATATCTGGCTGAAACCCAGCAATGGCATCCGGGACATCCTGTTGATCTTGATAGGTGGGCTTCCTAGAAAAAGTGGAAGCCGTGGAAAGCACATCATGTTCGTGAACCGACCCAAAATCATCTACATCGTCGAGTGAAGTTTCCCTCAATGCGTCCTCAAGTTTCATGGTTTTAGCCTTCCCTTTCCCCTTCACTGGCGTCGCTTCAACAAAGTGCGACTGCCCACTCCCAGCCCTGCCCAAGTCTCGCAAATGCTGCATATAATCATATTGTGAATCATCGTAGTATATCCCATAGTTCGCCGCTTCTCCTTCATTCTTCCGGACTTGGGCCCCTTCAAATTCTTTCTCAAGTTCCGCAAGGGCTTTGGAGGTTTTGGAAGTCTTTGGAGCTGACTCTGTGATTGGAGCTCCGGATACCCTGTGAAGGACTCTATCGTCCGCGTCTGCATCGTGTATCAGAGGGTCATTTTGCGATCTGTGAAAAAGCTGATAGGTGGTTGCGGATTTTTTATCACTAGAGCCGAGTAAGGAACTGTTTGTTAGCCCTGACCAACGCCATCCGCCCACCCTTCCCAGTGTAGGCGAAAGAGGTCTTCGAACTTACATCCATTGCCTGCGTGGAGGCATCTTGCTAAAAAAATGTTAAACTCCGGTGACAAATTAAATGGGTTTCGTGGTTTCTCTGCAACGTGGCAACTATCCCTCTAGGTTGATTCCCCTGGGTGTTTGGGTAGGACTTCTTTTTCCCTTTGGTGCTCGAGTTGGGATGAAACAACATAAAAAGTCGTGTGCGATAACATTGTGAGAGGGGTTGAACATGAGTGGGGTGGGTGGTTGATTGATCTATCTAGCTAGCGCTAATATATGTACATATATGTGGGTCACGTGGGATAGTGCTTGTGTACCTAGGTAGGAACTCCAACACCGCCAGCTAGTACGGGCTGCGAAGTCCGACTCTGCCACCTCCTCGTGGTGCAGCCTGGTAACATCATCAAGGTGATGGCTAAGAGCAGAGCGGCCATTGTGGGCTCTTGGGAGTCTCCCCTGTTGAGCCCCGGTTCCAGGGACTCGTCCGGACCAGACACGAAGCGAATCGAACTTGCTGCCAGACGCGAGAGAGCAGTCCGGCCCATGCATCCGGAACAGATACTGACGCCTTTCGATTACCTTCCCGGCCTCTGACCGGTTGAACGAACTCTCTATCTACCGACGACTCATACAGTGGCTCGCGAGCCATACCCACAATCCGGAGCGGCACCACAACCTCTCCACCACCGAACAGCACCAACACTTGTGGATGTTTTTCCTTTTTCCCTGCGGGGTTTTGAGG
>JAFEJD010001418.1:0-17878 GCA_018296065.1 Blastomyces percursus | reverse complement strand
TGATAAAAGAACAATTTTTTCCATCCGTTATCGTTTTTACCAATTTATTTATGTCCTGAGTTATTATTTTACGTGTTTCCTTGTCTCTCGTTTTGTCCCGTTGCTCTTTATTTCCAATCGCTGGTGCTGGATATCTCGTGTGATTTTGATTTCTTTAATTATCGTTGTCTTTTTTCTTTTTCTGTCTCTTTAGCTGCAGCGGTAGCCATTTGTTTAACAGTATGTCATTCTCTCTACGTTTGTTGACTCAAATCCAATATTATATTTGTAGATTGCAAATTGACCATTGAAAATTTGACTCTATTTTAACAGTCCTAAATGGTTGTTGGTTCCTCTAATATTTCTTTCTTATCCTCCCAAATCTTCACGTACGTTGTCTGTCTTGTAGGTGTTGAGAAAATATAAATTACGCCAATTGGCCAGCGTTTACGCAGAATCGTTAAATAATAAATTTTTGGTTTTGAAGATTTTCCACGCCCCTCATTTATAACCATTCGTCGTCTCTGTTCCTGGCCAGAATATATCACTATATACACCCTCCACATAGTAAGTAATTAATGGATGAGCAATGCCATCTCTGTCGGTCTTCTCTATTATACTACACATACAGCGACTCTGAGCCAACGTCCCAAGAACGCTATGAATTATTTCACCAGCCATGTTCTTCCTCCACTTGCTCGATCCCCGCCAACCCTCAGGACAAGAAAGCACAAGATTTGGATATATGTGATTTCTGCAACCATATACGATTAAAACATCTTGTAAATTGCATCCAACCAAATATTCGCTCGAGGTATTTGTTTCCTCTGCGTCGAGGGTTGCTAGCGGACGAACACCGTGGTAGTAATAATAATAATAATAATAATAATATCGCTCTAACGACGAGGAAAAGGGAATGTTCACTGTGCTCTTTCGTGAAACATATGGTAGTGGTTGGGCTTAGTTCTACGCTGATAGCAGAAGTGGAAGGGGCGACAAACTATGATATTGTCCTCTACCTTGGGCCTCCTCAAAACCATGACTCGCAGTCTGGGGTATCAGGGGTTCCTTCGGCGGATATTTATGTCAGTTATTCCGATGGAGATAGAGTGTCGAATATTTGGGTTGGCGATGTTCACATCGATGCGATTGGAGAAAGTAAGCCTGACAATTCTAATATATGGATAAAAGTAGACAGACTTCGTTGCTAATCAAGAGCAAAGGCGGCTCGTACATCCCGCGTGTGGGAGAGGTTCTATCCTGGCCTCGTTTGGAGGACAAAATAAACGAATGCTATAGCACACACAGCGAATGCCAACAGCATATCGCCGCCTCTCAAGCCTCCTCGTTACCAAAGGGCTTTCGGGTCATCGATGTTACTAGACGATGCCTTGTTGAACGAAGCGATATTCGTCGCTTTGTTGCACTCAGCTATGTATGGGGCGCAAAACCATCGTCCCTGCTTGCAGCCACACGTGCAACGGTTGATGGAATGAAGAAAGACGGAGGACTCCCTTCATCGACAATGCCGCGGACCATTGAGGATGCAATCACAGTCTGCCTCCAAATGGACCAGAGGTACCTGTGGGTAGATCGGCTTTGTATAATCCAGGATGACGTAGGGGATAAGAAAGCCCAGATCGAGGCAATGGACGATATTTTCTCCTCGGCGCAGATAGTGCTTATCGCCGCCTACGGCGACAGCATGGAATTTGGGATCCCTGGTGTCAGTCGTGTGAAGAGAAAGGTAGTCCAGCGTAGCGAAGACATGCTTGGTTTACGAATTACGAATATCGTTCGTGAAGTCGAGGATGACCCCCTTAGCGTGTGGGACACGCGTGGCTGGACATATCAGGAAGTAGTTCTTTCGAGAAGAAGGCTCTATTTCACAAATATGCGGGCATTTTTCGAATGTGAATGTTCCATGAGCCATGAAGATCTGTTCAATGGCGAAAGATGTCGTGATGAGCTCATCTCGAGCAGGCTGGTTATCTCGGATGATGAGCCTACTTTTCGATCCTTTGCGCGACACCTCAGGCATTATTCTTCCCGAAAGCTCACATTTCGTTCCGACGCATACGAAGCCTTGTATGGTATTTCTAAGTCGTTATATAAGAACAAGGATAGGGATACGACGGGGATGAGTATGATGATAAACGGGTTACCTCGAGTTGACTTCGACCGTGCTCTGTTGTGGTATGCTAACATTGGCGAAAACCCAATAATGCGCTTGGAAACTGCTCAGGGTCTGGTCTTACCCACATGGTCATGGTCGTCAATCATGGGCCTGACTGAAGATCAAGCGCATTACCAGGCAACGGGCTTTTTTGGGACTTTAGTGCCGTGGTATAGTATGAACGACTCTACTTCTGTCTCAGCTGGTTCCAGATCTGTCATTGAGGCTTTCAATGTCCGTCATGACTCTTATGATCCGGATGACGACTGGCAGGTTTATATGGCTATTGCTTGTATGGAAGGATGCTTGGGGGATAAAAGAAACGCGGCTCTGCTTTTCTCCCTAACGACTGACAACTTTGTGACCGTCCGTGAAATGTTCAATAAACGGTGGAAAGATTACCACAACTTCTGTAAGGACGTGATGCCATCGATCATCAAGCTGAATGAATTACCACTGTCAGAGGCGATTACGCAGGGCACAAATCCAAAACTCGCGGGAATCATAGCAACAAAAGCCCAAGCTGCATTTTTCAACCTAGAACCGAAGCCTTCATACTCCTTTAACATCACCAACTCGTCAGGAGAGCGAATCGGGGAGCTTTGCGGGGATGCAGAGCAACTCAGAGAAGAGCATGCACGGGCGAAAGCGTCCGGAAGCAGCACAGCACCAAGCTCAAAGTTCGAGTTCATTGCGCTTTCGTTATCGGGAATAGGAATTATGCCGTATTCAAGTAAAGAACTTGAGCTGAAAAACTACGTTGACGCTGATGGCAATGCACTGGACAAGGTTCCTATTGTGAACGTGCTGATGATTGCGTGGGATGGGAATATTGCACGTCGTTGTCAGCTTGGTTGGGTATTCCTTGTCGACTGGGTAAAGGTGTCGCGGGAGTGGAAGGTAGTTATGATTGCATGATAGATAGTTGTATGTACATACATAAATGTACATAGGGCTCTATTTGTTGGGTATATCATAATACGAGTGAGCTATTGCCAAAAATTATAGCCAAATGAATTGTTTCTATTGCAAGAGGGTTCTTTGCTCCTTTCTAAGGGTATAGATTGTGAGGCGGGCGCAAAAAGGGGATGTATCTTAGGAAATAAATAGGACATAAAACGTATGGACTACAAGCCAATTCTAAAGAAGTCGGGGATATGTCTATGTGTGCAACCATTGCGAGGGGACATTATGCGCGTATATATGGAAACGGCCAATGGACGAGGCCAACGGAAAAATAAAGAGTAAATAAAGGAGAGGACTGAAAACCAAGAAAAACATCAAGAATAGGGGGTGAGAAGAGAACAAAAAAGTACATCGATCAATTATGCAGCAGCAACTTCTGCCCCAAAAAGTCGGGCCCTCCATTCTCCACATACAGCTTCAAACCCACTAACCACATCTCCGCACACCCGCCCGGCTTCTCGTTGTTGTAATCGCCGATCCCACTCTCCCTTTTCAATCCACCTCGTCCCCTCCTCTCGCGCCTCTTCTTCCCGACGCATATCTGCGACCAGTTCACGTACCGATTTGAGTCGTCGTGCTGCTGCCGAAGTGAGCTGGCGGGATTCGTGAATAGTATCATTGAGAGCCCGAAGGTCGTGGGTGAGATCAGACGTTTGGGAGAGGAGCGCTCGGAGAGAGAAGAGGGGGTCGTCATGGGAAGTTTGGGGTTCCTGGTTATGTGGGGATTGCGGTACAGGGAACGGGAGGTTTGGTAGAATGTCGTCGATTAGGGGTACGAGGTCGTCTATTGTTTCAGAGTATAAGGTGGGGAAGGGAGAGAAGAGGAGTGGATGGGTGAGGGTTTGTAATGCGCGTGTTTGGGAGGTTAAATGCGAGGCGAGAGATGCATGTGCGGTAATCAGTCTTTGAGTGGCTTGTTAGCAAAGCAAAATGCTTCGAGCATATAATAATGTTGAGCAGTACACATTAGCGAAGGAGAAGAAGAAACACTATGCTCTACATACCTAGTAGCGCTATTTTCAATCCCGCTTTGGCCGCCTAGATCCCGCAAGCTTTCGACAAATCGGTTAACAATGTTGCCGGAAGGCAGATTGTCTCCCATGTTCCATCGAACAAGATTTTCAACACCCGCCATTTGTTTCTCTAATCCTGGAGTAAGATCGCCAGGCTCCTCATAATCCGAGTCATTACCGTAATCTGAACCATCATACGATGGTTCATGCCGACGGTGTTTTTGATGATGTCCTGATTTTGATCTCTGTTTTGGAATCTGCAGACTATTCTGAATTGATTCTTCGTCCTGCGAGTGTTCATCCCCTGAATCATTCTCGGTATTATGTGTTGACCTAGAAGACGTATCGTCCTCCTCTTCATGTAATTGCACGTGGTCATTTCCCTCCAGGAACTCCGATAAGTCTTCCTCTCCTTCTTCGCCTTCTCCGTCCTCGTCCCAAGCATCTGCTAGTTCGTCAGCTAAATTCCCTAGTCCGCCTCCTCCTAAGTCCTCCGGGGCAGCAAACTCCGTAGAAAACCTCCCAGACTTATCCATCGTCCCTGAGCTGCGTCGACGAGGACTCATCGGTGACAGGGGAACGGAGTATCTCGGGGTTAGTGGTGAGTGTAGAGGACTGTGGCCGAAGCCATTTGGTGCCAAATCGTTGTTGGAAGAGACAGATGAAAGGTCTAGGTGAGACGGGTTTCCGCGCCTTCGAGGCGGCGAAATAGGAGACAGCGGTGGCATTTCGGTAGAATGTGAGATGAGATATTTAGTGAGACACGGCAAGATTGGGGTGGCAGCTAGTGACAGGAGGGAGAATTGCAGGTTGCACGCGCATTTAAAGGCAGGAGTGTCGAACGGCGATTGTTTGATATAAGAGTATCGAAAAATAGTCTCGCTTTTTGTTCCGGTAGTTATATTTTTATTTCTGGTCCTGTCTTTAGAACATTCCCCTGTCAGCCATGCGCGCCGGGCACGGACTGGGCGTAGTTCCGGAATTAAAGGCAGGGCTTGTTTAGTTTGATATCGTGGTCAGCACATTAAACAGCAGGAAGACACGAATACAGCGCGGGGTTCTGTTCCAAGCATGTGTAACCAAAAATCAGTTCTCTGTGCCACATGGAGGGTGATGATAGAGAACAGAGCACCGAATAGCAGCGGGCTGCCTGTTTATTTCACTATTTTACGTAGTTGTCGTCCGTCAGTTATCTGGTGTTCTCGGATAGTTATTGACATTTTGCCGAGTTGGGATTGGTCCCGTGATTTCGCGGCAACCTTCATACTGAATATTAAACCTTGAACTGTGGATTTGTTTCATGTTATATTTGACCACTCAACGGTTTCTATTATTATTGTTGAATGATTGATGTCGGAAGGCTATATTTTACGCAGGGAAGCTTGCGATATACAGGCCAAGGTCATCAATACGTTCGCGCACATGGTCTCGGGTCCGCAACCTGATCTTCCCATACCAGCAGCTCTCAAGTCACCATCAGCTACCATTAAATTAACATTATCTATGCGCAAAGCTCCAAACACATAACCAGCAGAAATATAAACGCGTCGAGTCGACCATGGCCACCATCCGGCGCATGAACCCCGCCGATCTTTTTTCCCTCAACCTCACCAACCTCGATGCTTTGACAGAAAACTACGACCTCCATTTTTACCTCACCTACCTAATGAAATGGCCGTCGCTCTTCAACGTTGTGGAAGATCGTGACGGCCAGATAATAGGCTACAGTACGTTTGTTCTGATCAAAAATAAACAAATAGAAAGGAAGGAAGAAAGAAATAAAAGAAGAGAACAGAAAAGAAAGAGAGAAAGAAAGAAGCGTCCACCGCTTGCTGCAAGGTTTCGTGGAAGCTAAATTTCCTTGATGTGCATATCGAGCTGAACTGACTATTAAATTCTCTTTTGCTTTCGTCGAAAAACATAGTAATGAGCAAGCTTGAATCTCAACGCGCCTCAATGAGACACTCGGAGCACTACACACCATGGCATGGCCACATTACAGTATTAACAATTGCACCAGCTTGGCGCAGATTGGGGCATGCACGCCGGCTGACAGAGAGCCTGGAACGGGCGTCTGATAGAAATGATGCGTGGTTTGTGGATTTATATGTGCGGGCGGGCAATACGATTGCAGTGGGCATGTATAAAGGGATGGGGTATGCTCTATGCCTTTTCCGCTCTGCTGTTTCTATGATCTTTGTTACTCTTTGTCCCTTCTCGCTAACTTCGTATTTTCCTGTGCTTCTCAGATACTCTGTGTTTAGACGGGTGGTTAATTATTACAGTGACGACCCAACGGGTATGTCGGAGGAAGGGGAAGATGCGTTCGATATGCGAAAACCCCTCAGTCGAGATAAAGAGCTCCAACATACCCGTGAGAACGGGGAGAACTTTTTGGTTAGCCCGGAAGATGTTTACTAAAATGAAATTGTATGCCACAATAAAATTGCTTATTTTACGTCCTTTGACGTGATAGATTTATTGAGTGTGGTTATTTATCACTATGATCTTTTTTGGATCGAGCTAGAGTGGACTTTGTTAAGGAGGCGGGGTTTTAAAAATTTATGAATACATTTACCTGGAGTTTACATGCACTAGAACTTTTACGACTTCTCGTTTTCCAAGACGAATAATGCTTCGCGGATAGCCACTTATATGCTGGTATTTAAAGGCCTTACCAGAAAGATGACGGCGAAGGGTTCAAATGGGACGTCGCTCTGTGCCAAGAGTATATGATTGTATTTGCAGCGACGAAGCATCTAAATTCAACGTATATGCAAAGGAAACGTAAAAAGACATGCCGAAAGGCGCTATGAATGAGGTATGTACAGTGAAATGCTGTAATATGTGCAATGATGCCAATAACGAGCCCAGATAAAATATTCTCAACACCCGGACCCCAGTCCAATGCTGTCGTATATGCTTATTTTATGAACACTCAAAAAAAAAAAAAAAAAAAAGAAGAAGGAAATGTGTATTTTGCAAATTGCTGCACCGGAAGGTACTCAGTCACGAACACCCTAGTTGAACTTTACAAACCTGTACTTGCCCATCATGCAGATGCGAAAAGCTTTGGCCCAGTTGACAAGAATCGAGCCACCGTCATGACCGCAGCGGCGACGACAAAGCAGACGCCCACAAGCACTGCTACACCCTCATAGCTCCCAGTGCTATGAACGACAGCGCCACCAATAGGTGTCCCCACTAACGATCCAAGAGAACACAAAACAAACGACATTCCCAAACGGGTACCAAAATCTCGCATATCAGGCGTAATGTTCATAAACACAACCGGCCCCACGGATGTGAATCCCCCCGCAGTAAATCCGTAGAGGACTACTAGGGCGATTACCCCTGCTGTGGTGTCTATCCTGATCCACGAAATAGCCAGGATACCGGAGAGGAGAGTCATGGGGATCATGATATTTATGGGGCCAATGTAATCAGCCATGAAATTGGGGAAAATACGTCCGATTATGGAGCTGGCGTTGAGCATGGAAACCAGGTAGAAGGCAAGGTGTTCGCTCATTATGCCGTTCTCGATTACGTAGGGTTGTATGTGGACAACTACGTTGTAGAGACCAATGAAACCGATGAATTGTGCAAGGCAGAAGAGGGTGAACACTGGATCCTTGAATGCCGAGAGTTGAACAAGCGCACGTTTCTCCTGTGGCTTGAACCGCACGTGGAGCAGAGATAGCGCTATCAAACCCGTTGCGAATGCGGTAAAGCCCAACACCCGAGTCGCCCACGCGAAGCCGATTTTCAATTGGAGCTGGCTGAACATTATCGGATAGACCACGCCGCCCATGGCCGTACCGGTAGCTGCCACTCCGTTTGCTAGTGCTCGTCGACGTTTGAAGTACTGCGGAATAATGGCCACACTTGGGACAAACACGGATCCAGACCCTAAGCCGACACAGAAGGCTTGCGAAAGCATGATCTGCCAGAATGTGGTAGATATGCTGGTCATCATTAGTCCAAACGAATAAAGAGCCCAGCCGACTATCAGTAGAGATCGGGCATAGCCGGCGTCAAATAGAGGGCCCGTGATGGCACCGATGAATAACAGGAGGAACGACTGTATCGAGCCGATCCATGCTATTGTCGATGGTGACTCATCCGCAAGTAGGTGTTGTTCATAGTAAGTTTGGAAACTACCATATGTAAGTACAATTCCCCTGTATTATTGGTACTTTTCCCGTTAGTTACGGTTATTCACACATATACAGGATCTCTCAGGAGTTGGGGGAAGGGAGTATGAAAAAGATGACTCGGATGCATTATATATACCAGCTGTTAAAGAAGAGGAAGAAAGCAGCGAGCACTTGTGACCATGCTTTCCAGCCGCGATCATAAATGAGCTCGTCATTATCAAATGACAGTATATTATTCTTATGAGGTTTCTCTTTCACCTCAATGTCTCCAGACGATGAAGAACATGTCGTTGGAAGGGCAGCACCAATTTTGTTGCAAGCAAGCTCCCCCATAGCCGTCGGCCCAACCGAGAGTACTTGAACCTCGGGATATCGGGGTATGGCCCACCAAGGAAGAGGAAATAAATATTTAAAGAAATTGGAAGTTGTTTGTTGGATATATCCATGGATGCATTCTTGATAAAGCAAGGATATGAAAGCGCCAGACCAGGGGACCCAGCAAAGTAGAGCCTGAATAATATATGAAAGAAGTTATTAATGGGGAGGGATAGAAATACTAAGTCTGGAAATTCTTTCCGCGCCATTTTAGCCATTCTTGTCCTGGAATTTAGCTAGTTGGTTCTGGTCAAACGAGGATAGCGACGCTTGTAAACGCTGTGGGGTTTGGGTTTTCCTTTTTTTTGGAGAAGACTCCATCTTGACCTATCACGACCGATAGCGTGAGCATTTGTCCTCGGTTGACAATATTTATCCCGAGATCTCGTAGCGCTAGAGAGTTGGTAGCAAGCCAAGAGTAGAAATGAACCTTCCGTCGACGAAGGTTGTGAAGATAGAAAACGATGGTTGGAGTCGTTTCTGAGAGTGAGGTTGGAGGTGAGATAGGGTTAGGGCTAATTACCTGCCTTGGCAGCTACCCGAAAGTAGTCATTAGAGGACGGACGGGGTTATATTATAATAATATAATGTTCTATGATGGTTTCTTTATCACTTTCAAAGACTTATAATTTCGCATCGTATCGGAATCGCGCGATCCTTATTGATTTTGGCATCTGAGCATGGGAAATACCTACGTGCATTTTGGGCCAAACCCCTTAACTCTGATTTATCAGGAATGAAAGAAACGAAACACCATTATACGGATCTATGGAATAACTATATCCATACTATAAAGGCAACCGTCCAGCCGCTCGCGTTGTACTCTTGACAGCAAGTTTTTCCCCCTGCCCCATTGAAAAGGGATTCACAGGGGCGTAAACCAGGTACCCAAACGAACACCCAAACTCCACCCGCTATGCGAAAATCATCAAGGTATTAAATAAAACACTGAATCAACACTGACATTTAAAATAGAAAGCAAATGTCAAGGTGCACGCTTAAAGCAACTCCTCGCAAGTCCAGTCCTCATACCTATTGTGACAAAATTGGTTAGATACGGCTCCACGTGTACACACACACACACACACACACACACGCACACACACACACATATATATATATATGAAGTCAAGCTTACCATCCATCAGGGAGGTATCTCCTAACAATCAGCGGAATCTTTTTCTGAGCAAGCTCCTTCAGTGCAATTTGAAGAGGATCCGTTTCGCCCTCGAGGTCAACGAGGATCGGGGCGTTCATGCTGATAACCCAGGTTAGTATGCTGGAGACAATCCTTTGCCCTGATATAGGTAACCACACGAAAACTAACCTGATTTGTAGCGCTCGTGTGCCTAGTACCCGCGCGCGCTCGTATTTTGTCATGTAGGGAGTTGTCGTCCGCTGGTCGTTGGGAACCTTTTTTTCTCTTTGCTGCAGCATGACCTTTCCTTTAGATGCGCCAGCATTTGGGTCGCCCGAAACAATGTTCTCTTCGCCATTCTGCACAGGTTGGCCATCGCCATTTACTATCGTATAACCCTCGCCATGCTCTGTCTGCTCCGGCTCAACAAAATCTTCGGGCTCATTATCAATATACTCGTACTCGGGTGGTTCATAGTCAAATCTGTAAGAAGTCTAGAATTAGCTACATACTTTTTAAAAGACCAAAAGGTCTTAATAAATTCGCCGCTGCACAGAACCGCAAGATTTCCGGATTCCACCGGGACACATTGTGCTACTAACCCAGCATCATCGTGGTCTTCACCTCCGTAGTCTGACATTGCGCTTGAACGAAGAGATAAACGTCCGAGACAAAAAATATATGCAGTATAAGAACGCCCTTCAAATAAGAGTGAGTTGGACGCTCTGCGCTGATGTTTTGACCCCAGGTGTGTTGCTGCTGTAACGTCTTGGGAGGTCAGAGGCAAAGAAAAAGTTGAATTCTTGGCGCCTTCGCCTATAGCGCTTGGCGCTTAAATCGCACCAAACTTTTTCGTGCCAAGATTTACTCGAAGCTCACCCACAGAAGATTAACGCGGGAGATATTCGACAGTTGACGATACGGATATCAATGCCATCCATTCACATGCTTTTTGATTTTTAGTCGTCGTAGAGGGCAGATGGCCACCATGGCCCAGAAACGAGAAGCTACTTCAGAAACTAACAGACAGCCTAAACGGCTGCAACATTCAGCTCCGTCAGAGAGCTCCGGTAAGCACCAGATATGGCCGCCATGAGTAGCTGCGAATGGCTCATTTCTCTGACAATCTCGCAGATACAGTTGATAATGGTGACATATCGGACCTCGCATCCCAATATTCCTACTGTCTGAGTCATGGCGGCCAGCATGAAACACCCATCACACCTCACTCTCCGGCCTCCTCGAGATACCCGTCAGATCGAAAAACTCACCTTTGCCCCTATGAAGGATGCTTCAAAGCTTTTAACCGACCTGCACGGCTTACCGAACATTTAAGATCACATACCAACGAGCGAATATTTAGCTGCATATATGAAGGCTGCGAGAAGACATTTCTACGAGCTTCCCATCTGAGCCACCATGTAAAAAGTGCGCATACCACCATTCGAGACTACGTATGCAATAGAGAGGGATGCGGTAAGACATTCGTTACGGGATCACGGCTACGAAGGCATCTGGCTGCCCATGAAGGAAGGGACAAGTACCGGTGTACTGAATACCCACCTTGCAACGAAACATTCCGCAAACATTCGACACTCCAAAAACACATCTTGACCGCCCATCTGAATAAGAAACCGTTTCCTTGCCCGCATATTGATCCATCCACTGGCCAGCAATGTACGCAAACATTCGATACAGCAGGACATCTGCGCTCCCACGAGAGTAGACTTCACGGCGGTGCACGGTTTGCCTGTACAGAATGTTCATCAAAGCCAATTGACGAAACGTCGACAGCGACAAACGCGACGACCAATCCCTGTCAAGTTGCCGTCTTCCCAACCTATGCTTTACTTCAAGCACACATGAAATCTGTCCACCCACCCACCTGTCCGGAATGCGGCATGACCTGCGCATCGAGCCGAGACCTCCGCCGCCATCTTGAAATCGCCCATGGAACTGTCTCGCTGGAAGAACGCAAAATTCACCCATGCCTCTACCCGAGATGTGGTCGAAACTTCACAAAAAAAGGCAATTTAAACGTGCACATGAGAACCGTTCACGAGGGTGAGAAGCGTTTCGTCTGCGGCGAGACAGACCTCTCCAGCTCAAAAAAGGTACAAGGTTGGAACGCCCAGGATGACGGGTGCGGTAAGCGATACGGGAGCAAACTTGCCCTTGAAGAACACGTCCGCACAGCACATTTGGGTTTGAAAAATGCGAAAGCGGAACGAAGGGAGCTGCTCGGCCTTAACGGTTCCAGTAGTAGCAGCAGCAGCGGTGGTGGTGGGGGCAGTTCTCGTTCTGGAACTAAAGATAAAGATGACCAGTCAACAGCCCCTTCGAATCTCGCCATGCTGACTGGCGAAGGCTACGTGAAGGAATCTGGCCGCCGCATCCCCTGTTTGCTGGAGCAGTGCGCGCATCGTTTCCATCGAGACTATGACTTGTGGCTGCACATGGCTTCGAAACACAATTTGGAGGAAAACGATATCCAGATTTTGTTCATGCAGCGCGCTATGCAGGGTGGGGAGCAGAGTTTTGATGTCGATTTTGACCATTTGACGAGTTATGAGTATGGGGATGGATACGCTACTGGTTCTAGCGCGGGTGCGGGCGCTGGCGCCGGGAACGGCGATGTTATGCACGCACAGGGTCTAGGTAACGAGCAATTGGCAATTGGGAAGGGGCAGGGTTTCGTTAGTGACGAACTGGTGATGGCCGATTTTGCTATCGGTGGCTGTGTTCCTGCAGTAGACAATGGTGGGGATACTGATATGACTTTGATTGACCCTGTCTTGACATTTACACAGGGACAACAAGCGATTCATGAATAAGCTGATAGCATTGGGCAGTCATCAATCATGTTGGTGTCTTACGAGTTTCTTCCCGTTTTGCTATCCAAAACTTTATGAGACGTAGAAATATGACGGAAATACGAATATATATACATAATAATCGGGCTATTTAAATGAAAGCAATACTTTTCAATTTATATTATTCATCTGCTAAAACCTCCAAAGAAAATTGCAATAGGCCCTATTTCTGTTTCGCGTTGTTGGGTTTTAAGTCCATGCTGTACGCAACATCACATCACATCACACCTTGCACAATTAAAGAGGGAAGAGTGAAAAATACAGAAAAAGATGTCTTTTCACCCAGAAAGTGCAGCAGCAAGTATGTGAATACAATAAAGCATCAAACCCTTTTTTTTGGTTGAAAAAAGGCGAGGTTGCTGCCAAGCCATCCCTTGCCTCTCCCTATTTTGTATTTCAACTCACAAAAAAAGGGGGCAAGTAGTAAAACCCAACCATGAGATGGAAATTCTTTGTTAAAAGTGGTCAAAGCTAGAAAGCAAAAAGTAAGAAGAAACAAGATAATAGAGCCAAAGCTTTCCTGAGACAGAAATACCCATTGTAAAAATAAAAAAATAAAAAAATAAGAGAGATTCCAGAGCAGCATTTATTCGTTAACATAATTCATTCCACCAAAACGCATCCATGCATTGGCCCATCCACTCCTCTGTGCCCAACCCAAGTGTTGTCAGCATTCTCCTTTATCCTGTTAAACCCATGATCAGAGAAGTATGTACCGTGTCCGTTGGGAAGTTGATCCTTGGATTGTTGTCCCTTGGGCTAAATGGATGTGAGGCGGAACAACAGAGAAGCAAGGAGTAGTGAAGATATAAAAGGAAGGATACGAAGGCATAAGGAAAACTGCTAACTTGGAGTGCGAGAGCAAGAGCCAAGTTGAGAAACGGGTGCTAAACTCGCAGAGAAAGAAAAGGAGTAGAAAATAAAAACGGGGCCAGAAGGGAGTGAATCTTTGCTAGGTTGCATACATAGTTAAGCGATGTAAGCTTAGTTAACTAATCCGATTGAGGAACCGGTTTTGCTTCCTCCCACCAGTTGCTTTCCACCTAGTCATGCAACATGTATTTTCTGGACATCTGGAAAGAAAGGGCCGGAAAGCAGTTCGGACATGAATCTTTTTCTTTCTTTCTTTCTTTCTTTGCTTTTTTTCCTTTTTTTTTTTTTTTTTTTAACCCGAGGAGTCCCATGTGTAGCTTTCCAAATCCGCCAACTCATGTCTTATATGGGTTTGAAAAGGCTGAGCTAGAAGGTGCTCCATACATGTCGTTGCTGGAAGGGAAACGAACAGGACGGACAAAGAGAGGAGGCAAACTTTAGTCAGAATGCCATCCATAACCCAAAAGAAATAGGGTGAAGGCAAAGGAAAGCCCCTTGTAGAACCCAACAAGGCGGGGACTGGATGGATAAAGCTATACTCACGCTCTTGTCAAGTTGTTCCTTAGCCATAATCTTTCTTCCAGGGACGATGGGGTTTTCTTTTCCCTGAGCATCAAATGCGGCGTTCCCGTGTTCATTCTTTATTAGTGCCTCGATCATCGCCGAAGCTTGATTGCCGCTGCAGTGAGCACTCAAATTACGGCGTTTCTGCTTCAAGTGCGTCTAGAATTATCGATTCTTTCTAGAAAGGGCTTCAGGCTATGTAATAAGGGAATAGGACGGAGGCGAGAATGGCAAATGTAATGTACTAGCCGCCTCACTTTCTTTGGCCCGCGGGACTGGAGCTGTCTGAGAAGGTACAGCACGAGAACGAGCTTTAAGCCCCTCCTCACATATCATTTTCAGACACTGGTAAGCCCGACTCTCTTCCTGCCGGTCCAGCTCTGCCTGGAAGGCTTCGCCAAACGGCGAGGTGTAGTTCGCGGCCCAGTTACTAGAGTCAGCAGGTAACGTGAATTTGTAACGGTGTGCGATGGACCTGGGTAATGCTATTTCCGACCTAGCACGCTTACTGAGCATCCATGCTCTTCTCTTCCCCCGTCGGATTGACAGATGTGAGCTGAAGCGGTGGCCGTGCATCTGGGTTGGAGCAATGGGCCGCTCAGCGGCCATTCGGAGCTGAAGATCTATCATCAGGGAACGACGCGATGCAGCGGCATCAACGAAGTATTCCCAGTTGGTTGTTGCGTCGAGGTCGATTTCGGAATATCTGTCTGTGAAATAGGGTGATTGGCTGCCGATGTCGTCGGTGTCGAACATTACATCGCACAGGGCGCGAAGGAGGGAATATTTTTCATTTGATAGATTTGCTGGAGGGTCGCGCGGGGAGAACATCCTGGCCACGTCGCAGAAGAGGTCGACCGATTCGGTGCAGCGAGCCTTCGCGAGCCAACGAGCAGTATTCATCATAGTTTCGATCACATCGTCCATAGTGCCCGTGCAGTTGGCGGCTTCGAGTCTGTATTTGAGCATGTCCTCGTGTGGCTGAAGCGACAGAGATGGCTCCGGTCTATCCAAGAGTTCTGTCCCATCCGGGTGCAGCTGCTGGTAGTTCTTATATTTGGGCAAACGTCGTTTAGAGGTAGAGGAAGTTGTCCGGTCGTTGAAGTTAGGGATTATGGGCGGTGGCAGCTTCGAGAGTGATTCTTTACACACGTCCATTCTAGCCATTCTCATGCTCATCACAGCCAACCTAAAATCACCTGGAATGGTTGAAAGGGCAAAGTCCTCTATCGTCTCAGTTAGCCACCACCGGATTGCAGGGAAAAGATTATGATCGACTGAGAGGAACGATAACTTGCCTTCTTCATTGAGAATTGTCCTAGTGGTAGTCTCATTCTCAAACTCGACGATTATCTTATAAGCCTTCTTCAGGGACCTCATCGTATATAGATTCCTGCAAGGGTTCTTTTCCAGCCAATGAATGGTCTTGCCCACTTCTCGCAAGGGTTCGACAAGCTTGCGAAGCAGCTCAATCTCACCTAGTAGAAGTTGTTTTTCTGCAACCCATAAGGCGTAAGGTCCACGCTCAGGGATATTGTCGACAACGCGGCCAGAATATCTCTCATCAAGCCAGGTTTGAACATTATGCTGTGCCTTTGCGAACGTTTCGTTTGGTTCCAGCAGCAACAGAAGGAAATGCTTGAAGGTGCCTGGAGTGGCATCCTTCACGAGTTTCCCCGTCATGGCCGGTACATGTACCATCCAGGCCTTGGGGTTGAAATAACGTCCAAAGTTCTTGATTTTCTGCTCGAGTCGTGCAAAGTAGGCATTTTCGAAATCTTCCTCAGGCTTAGCTTCTGAGGGTGATGGGGTATCACCAGTACTGAAGACTAGAGCAAAATCTTCGTCGCCAGGAGGGGGCTCATAAGGGGGAAGTTTGGAGGGCTCTTTTATGCTGTATTTAAGAGTGCTCCGTGAAGGAGGGCCAGGAATAGGTGCAATAGGTTCAACTAGCAAATACATGTCTCTAAGAAAGGGCCTGGATAACCCAAGAGGGGGATTCTGGAAGGGAACTTCCATTCCATTGAAGATACTGGACATGGTAAGAGGTTTGGTTGATGATCACTTGAAAGTATGAAAATTGTATACTAGATAGCAAAGTTTGTAGTCTTCTTAGAGAACAAGAAGATCACACACCATGTCTAAATATCAGACAGAAAAGAGAATATCATAGGAGAGAAAAACAAATAGATTGAGAAGCGAGAGTAATCTCTCAACTTGACAACTGATGAGAGTTAAATAACATTGAGAAATGCTACAGAATGACAAAGACAAGAACAATGTTATTCACTCAAGAGATATATCTTGATCATTCAGAAGCATAGTGAATCTGATGGTATTAGAAGGATTTCATCAGAAAGGGAAGAAGATGACAGAAACAAGTGTAGTCATGTCTTATAAATCACTTCAATAAGTGAATGAAATATGCCAGTCATGTTCAAGTTTCTTACAACAAATTACATTCACTTCTCAAAACTAGGGTAGTCTCTGTAAGATTATCGAGAGAAGTCATGCAAAGAGAAAGTGGTATTTCGCAATTGGTATCCTCAATATAACCAGTTGGAGGCATTAGGCATTCCACCTAGCAAGGAAAATAAAGGAGGAGCAACAAAACCACATAATGCCATACTCAGCCCTGAAAACCAAAGCAAAGTCAAGGCCTCGGAAAGTACTCTTCCAACATGTCTTTCCATATTTATGGCTCATGGAGGAACCTCAGCGGCAAGCGTCGACAGAAGACAAATCCAGGCTTCATACCCCAGCTTGTCTTGAACGCCAGAGCAGTGCAACGATGAGGGAGAAATGAGGAAAACTTTCTTTCTCCTACCTCTAGCAACATTAAGTTATTCGCTTTTGGTGAAGAATGCTTTTAGGGATGCTTTGAATTTCCCCTCTGTGGCCAGTAAGCCATCGGCCCGTATCCTGCCTGTTCCTGTCTGGCTGATAAACAGCTTGGTTGACGAAGGTGAGGTTGGTAACCATTGATTGGCTGGTATATGATATGGAGAGACAATCTTTCATGCGTACAAATGCACTTGAAGATTATTGTTGTTCGCTGGTGGTTGAGCCTATCTGAACCTGAGTTAACGTAAACTGTAATCTATCACCTGCTCCGACAGATCACCTCCTCGGACACTTCCCCACTATATTCAAGGAAAACCACTTTTTTGATCACAATAATGTAGAAAACTACATTATATATTATTCTCTGTTCTCTGAGAACATGTACGAGCAGTATTTCCAACAGTCCCACATATACTACACTGGCGTGCTGCCCGTTTTTGTGGTTGAGAATTAGAAGTCTCAACCCCCTTCCTTCTCACTTCTCTCACTTCTTCAGTACGTTGTATGCGATCCATCCCTTCTTGAACATTCAAAACACCTTCTTGAGCTATATATGTACGACCCCTTTTGCGCTTTCTCTTTTGCTTTTCATTGGCAGCTCTTAATTCCTTGTTTTCCTTTGCTAGAATAGCAGCACTGTACATAGCCATTTGACACCCCTTGACCAGCTGATCTATAGCTCGATTGGTTGGACTGGATGAACCCCGTGTACGATGTTGTAAGTATCCTTTGATCTTCTGAACCTGGAAATCTAGTTGTCGTATATTTTGAGGTGTGGCTGTGGCCCAGGAGGTATTAGAACTATGAGAAGTTCCTGGGCGGGGGGGTGTATGCATCTGGGTATTAAGGCGTGAGAGAACCTGCTCTGGATCGTACGGAACTAGCCCTGTAGCTCTAAAACCACTCTTGATGTTGCTTTC
>JAFEJD010001413.1:3006-15275 GCA_018296065.1 Blastomyces percursus | reverse complement strand
ATATTTTATCTTAAAATATAATTGCATTGAGATATCATTGGGATGATTCCATAGTAAACTGTAGTGTAGTGGTGAAATGGCGAGCGTTAGTTAGGTGGTTGATTACGTTACGGCTAGCACCTTATTTAGAGCCGCCAATCCACATTCAAAAGCCATTCCCGTCAAAAAAGTAATAAAACGGTTCCGGACATGAAACGGGTCAACGCATTTTCTTCTTTTCATTACTAAATTTCGTAACTAAAGTAATAAATACATTCAGAAGCAAATAGTAATGTAACTAAGGAACGCCAGCTAGAAGCAAAAGGGCTAACTAATCTCACAGCAGAAACCAGCACCAACTCCAATCGCCCATCAATAAAAGGGACAAAATAAAATAAAAATTAAAAAGGAGAGGTCAGCTCTCTAGTGCACAACGAAAAGGATATGTAAAGGGTACAAGTATTAAAGACATCCTTTCTTTTTCTCGACTCCAGAATCTGTTCACACGCTTCCAATATATGTGCTGGGAGGCCAGGGAGGCAGAGGCGCAGAATGCGGTCGTGTAGGAAATATAACGGTTAGTTATCTGGGCTGGGTAATAGAAAAATTTGATTCCAAATGAAAAGAGCGAGAGAAAAGAAGAGCTGGATAATAAGGGAAAAATGATAAAGGGTATATATCAGAAACAGCAACCCTGGCCCCCTTATCAAAATTCATATCAGTGCACTCACTCCCTTGCAAAATATTCGGTCGTGGTGTAACAATATCACATAAACATAAGACCAGAAACTTACAAAAGAAACAAGAAAGATCGAAGATCAAAGATCGAAAAACGAAAAACGAAAAAGAATTTAACAAAAACGACCACACCAATTTCACTCGGTGCAAAACTTCCTCATAATCAAATGCAAAAACATCTTGACATTCACCCGCAATGCCCCCTCGAAAAAGTCCATGAATTGAGTATTGTCGAATTGCGCCTCGAGGAGATCATTTAGGGGAACCTGCGCATTGGCGCCGGGAATCATCATATTGCCGCTACTTCCATCGACAGTGAACAGCCCTACTTGGTTGCTGGAAATCGTAAGGTCAACTCGGTCCCATTGTCGCTCGTTGTATCCTTTCCAGTATACAAGGACGCCTTTTTCAGAGAGATTTCGGGCAGAATATTTAAATGAGCCGAACTTGAAGACGCGTCCGGATCGTTGTAATTCACGCTCATGATCCCATTGTTTAGTGAATGGCATCAGGAATCGCTTCTTCCCTTTCTTATTCTGCAGAGTTATCATGGCTTGTTCGATGTAGTCGTTATAAGTCTTCAGTTGCTGTTCCAAGTATACACTTTGATCGTTCAATCGCTCAAGGGTAAGTCGGACGCTTTCTAGTTCTCGCTGGCGCTGTATCCTCCGGCGATGTTTTGTCCGGATATCGACTGCGATTGCATTCAGAAGGTCCTGGTAATTGTTTTGCCGTGTTATACGTCCAGCTTGTTCCAGGCGAAGGATGTTCTCTAGCGCGGTGCTCTTTAGATCCTGATAGCTCATGGATCCTATGTCAATTAAGGTGTTTGCGTCCGAATATGCTTCGCGTTTGCGGCTACTTGACGATAACTCGTCCCGAACGAGCGCGTACCAGCGCTCCTCATCTTCTTCCGTGGGTGGTTTGACCATGATCTCCATTAGATTTGCACCAGATTGGACCCGGATGATATACAAAATACATCGTTTTGTTTCCATAAAGAGCGCTTTTACTTCAGCATCGGGGTCTGGATTATGCGCAGTAAGTAAAAATCCCGAATTAATACAAGATGTTTAAAAAAAACCCTACCTTCGACATTGTGCAGCTTGGGCGTTAATGTCAGGCTAATTTCGGAGGAGCTCACGCTCATGAACTCATTTTCGTTGCTCTTGACACTGCCTAGGTCACGAACGGCTTCCTTGATCACATCGTCCTGGTCGACGCATATAGTGGATATCTCCGCAGCAACAAGCTGATGGATCGAGAATATGTCAGAAAGTTTTATATAAAGTGTTGGTTTCGTTTTGGCGTATAGGTCATTAAAGGCGTCGATATCGAAATAGGACTCCGCATCTTGCACCGTAACCACTATCCTCAATTGTTAGTAGGAAATTTCCTAGTGAGGAGAAGACAGGTCAGTACGCACAATTACCCCATATAGCTCCTAACCGCTGGATCGCCTTCTCAACCCAAGTATTCAGGGGCTGGAGATACACGTTTTCGTTACCAAAGAGACGGCCTGATGCTACCTGCGCTATTACTTTGTCGATTTCCCCCAAATTCCGCTTCTGCTCCTGATTTAAACCACGATCTACCACACCATATCTCTCCGGTTCCATTATCGCCGGATGCAAATAGTTTTTCCAAACCCACTGGCCAGTAACCTGCAGGAGGTATCCGTGATCCTCATTCTCGAATCTAGACAAAAGATGTTCATAAACCTGCTGTGAAACAAATCGCACTCCGAACGGCATTCGAGGTAAGAATTCTTCGAGCGATGTAAAAAATTGGTCTGCAATGTCACGAAGATCTTGCAAGTGGCGAACAAATGTTTCTCTCGTTTCAGGGTCCCTAATCGCCTCTTCTTTAGGAACGTCTATTCGGCGTCTGCTCTTCCTGCCAGTGCGCAGCTCCTCGTTTCTGATAGTGGAACGGTAGATCTGCATAGGGTCGCTTTCCAAGTCAAGTTCGGCGTTTTCGATAATATGCTCCTTCACTAGATGGCCCAGAATATCTCGCATGAATTTCCGATCCTTCGGGGACTTTGTATACGCAGCGAATAATTTGTTCCAGAAAGCATTGCACCGTATGTAGTCTTGAAGTGAAAATGCGTGATCAATCTCCTCTTTCGCAGACCTGACAAGGAGTTTTATTAGGTAGTATTCCTCGCGCCTCTTCTGGGAGTAACCGAATAATCCCATAACTAGATGCTTGATTCGCTCACACTCCTTTTCTGCGGTAGCCTGCTCCCTTATGCGTCTGAAAAGTCTGGCAAGATATTGCGGCTGGGTTTGAAGAACGAAGAAGAGCTCCTGATACTGCTCTAGTTTCCGTCGAGATGTCTTATTCAAAGCCTTCAGGTCAAACGGATCTCTAGACGATAGGTCGGTATTCGGTAGTAGCGCTCCGACGTGGCCACCAAAGTGTCTTTGGTGTTTCACGACCTCGTCGAGAGTGATCTTATTCTTCACAAGAAGGGCAATCTTGATATCCAATTGCGTTATGTACTGGTCAGCCATTTCATTCTGTCTCACGTGTTGCACAACTGTCTTCCGTAGACGTTCAAATTCAATTTCTTCATCGAAATCAAAATCGCTATCGTTAAGCAAATGGACAAAGCCTTTGATGGTGCCAACCGGAGGATTCTTTCCGCTGGTCAGGCTCTTGTAAGCTTCCCCCTGGATCTTGGCTCTCACAAAGCTTTGAACCTTTATAACTTTATCCATATTCTCCTTATAGAAGCGCTGTTTCTCCGCAAATTGCTGTCGTACAAGAAGGCCCCTGATATTGGATTGAAAGCCTACTACCACATCTTCTTCCGCCCCCAATTCTGCCAAGACCTGGCCAACATCAAGCCTGACAAACATCGCACGAGAAAGGGCCTGGAGCTGAGCAACCTCTTCACTTGACGTTTCGAGTTCGCAGAGGAAGTTGCCGATTTCTATTCTCAGCATGGCAGCTCGCGAAAGAGCTTGCAGTTTAGCAATTGCGGAATTCTGCTGGAGGAGAGAATTTCGATCGAGCAGTTGACGCTTCCGCAAAAGGAGTCCTCGAGACAAAGATTGAAGAGCAAGGATATTTTCCTCGTTATCGCAGAGTGCATTTCTAGTTGCTTCAGCGGATGTACGCAGAGAAGCGCCGCGGAGGGCACTTTGAACTTCAATAATTGTTGGCAGTTGGGCATTCAGCCCAGCTCGAAGAACCTGAAAGCTTCCTCTGGCAGCAGATCCCCTAACAATGGACTGGAGAGCAATCCACTGATCGCTCATTTTCACCAGCTGCAACTTCTGGGAATCGTAAGACTTTCTCTTCATAAGGCCTCTAATGACAGATTGTAGCGCTGTTATAGCGGGAGTTCCTGTTTCTAGGGCAAATCTATCTTGACAAATTCTGTGTCGTTCCAACATGCCTCGAATAGCGGCCTGGAGGGACTGGACTTCGGCTTCGGTATCTTTGCTTTGCTCGTACTGGTCGTATACTTGACCTCTGGCCAAGGCTCCTCTGATGGCTGCTTGGATGTGTTTAATGCCAGACTCCTCCATTCTTGCTCTAGTTCTCAATAATTGAATATGTGAACGGAGCCTATTAGCACGAACAAGACTTTGAAGCATCAGGATGTCGGTCTCGTTCTCTTTCCAGCATTGTTCACTGTGTTTAGACCTCACTCGAACCAAGAATCCGCGTGCCGATGATTGCAAATTTACAGCAAACTGTCGCATGCTCAATCGGTAACCAACTATTTCCCTGGACCACTCTCCTCGTATCCTTGACTGTAGGTCGATCAATGCGCTTTCGTTGTCCCACAACTCCTGCATTACGTTCCCAAGCCTCAGACGCACTAGAGCTCCTCTTGCTTGAGATTGAAAGTCTGAAATAATAACTTCGTTCTCATGGAGCTCTCTATCAATCCTTTCCTCCTCCGATTCGACCGGCTCTGGCTCTGGTTCTGGTTCCGGCTCTGGTTCCGCGCCAAAGCTTGCACCCATACCAGAGAAACTGGGCATAGGAACCCCTGACTTGTCTAGGCCTTTCTGCACTTGTTCCAATTCATGATGTTCGAACTCCAGCTGACCAACCAAATTCCCGATGCGGAAGTCAACAATCCCCTTTTTATATAGCAGCCAAGACAAGGCGTGGATACAATGTATCACTTTGGGAAGGTTTTTCTTTTCGTACAAGTCGATCAGCTCAAACCAAAATAAATCCGGGAGTTCGATCTCTTTAAGAAGTTGGAAAAAGAGAGCAATGTTATCGGAATGGCGGTATTGTAGTTTAGGATGTCTGAATATACGGAATGTGCGGTGCGGATATAAGGCTTGCACCAATTCGGCGAGTGTGACTCCATCCCGAAGAGCCTCTTCAAGCTGGACGATTGGGGGGATAGACTTGTGAATAACATCTTCAATCCATTCCTTAGCTTCTCCAATATGGCATAGATACTCGTAAGCTTGTATAAACTGTCGTTGTTTGTCAATCCAGCTGCTTTCTGCCCATGCGGATGCTCTACCTTTCTGAGGACTCGCAGGAGATTTTGACGCCCGAATAGAGTCTGCACGCTTAAGCCGACGGCGACCCTGCAAACCAGCAACTGAGGGAACGACGGATGTCATAGAAAAATCTTCGCTTTCGGTTTGCGCAAGTCTCGAAAGAGTCCTCAAATGTCGTGTGGAAGATTTCTGAAAGGTTTCAAGCTCTGGAGCAGTAAATGTGGTCGGTAAGGCTAGAGCATGCGGGGTGGATTGTGTCCGGATATGCTGACGTCGGCTGGAGGGCGAATATTCCCGTTCCACTCTATCGGTGTTTTCCTGTAGTCGCATACTATCGCCACCGTCATAGGTCTCGATCTTTGCAACTTTTCCGCTTGGTATACTGTCATGCTGAAATGTCGGGTTGGTCACTGTCTGGCTTCGCTGTCGACTGACTCGTTCTGGCGGGGGAGATGCGCGATTTGGTGCCTGTGGGAGTGGGCGCAATGAGAGACGAATGTTTCCATAGGTCTCGCTAGCACTTGGTGGGGTGGAGGCTCGTTCAAATCTTTCTCCAATTCTACTAACCCTTCCCTTCTGGTTGTTCGAATCTGAATTTAATCCGGCAGACGAGTTCGAGGACACGGTACTTGTACGGCTAGGCACAAAGGAGTTTGAATAGGAGGAATAAACGGAGGAATTTGTTGATGCGGTAGAGCCATGACGAAGCGGGCTAGGTGGATTCGTCAGTAGTTCTGGTTGAGACCGTCTGAAGGGGTGGAGGTTCGACATCACGATGGCTGGTCAAGAGAAGAGAAGAAAGGCGCGCTCGATGAGACAAGCAAGAGAGTGCCCAGCGTTCAACTGCGCGCATGCCGGAAAAGTGATGAAATAAGGAAAGTGAACTGTTCTCTCAAAATACTGTTCCGCTGTGCCGCCGCAATGATTCACGAGTAGCGCAGACGACTAACGCATGCACAGACAACACAGCTACTACAAACCGACGAACGCCTCTGCAACCTCTTGTCAGCTCTGGCTCCAACAGAAAAAGCAAAGACGCTGAAGAAATGTACTGTGGTGTGTGGGATGTATATTTAGGCTTGCGTCTGTCTTGTTGCAAGGGCAAAATCACTCGGTTAAGCTTCCCTGCAACCGCGAAGGTGTTGTGCATCCCATCCCACCTTTTGCCCGCATGGCGCTTTCTTTGTTGATGCGGCGGCAGGGGCGGTGGGGACCAAAACAAAGTTCCCAAAACGGCAAGGCGGCTGCTGCACCTGGACAGATCACCTGATGATAGCGGCGCTTATCGGCTTAGGTCAGCTATGCCCAGTTGGTGCTAGCGCGTGAGAAGCGCCCCACACCGTGGGTAAAAAACTTATCAAAATCCTCTCCTAGATTTTTTTTTTCTTTTTCCCTTTTCTTCTTCTCTTTCTTTTCTTTGGGAAAGACGATTTCTCCCCATCAACAGAACGTTTGTTTGAACCTCTGTTGTTGGTATTTTCCTATTCTGTTTCTCCTTGTATCTCTGTTTGCTATCTAGCAAATTGCTGTTTCGCCTTATTTTCCATCTTGTCTTCTCAATTTTTACCATGCCAATTTCCAATGGAGATGTGTCGGGGAGCGCCCTTGAGCGTGTCTCGGGTGATTCACAGTTCTTGGACTTTACCACTGCGCTGGAAGTCCTGAAGAACGATTATCCCGGTGATGGCCTAGACATAAACCAACTTCTGGATTCCGAAAAGAGAGGAGCACTGACCTACAATGATTTCCTTATCCTTCCTGGATACATTGGTTCGAATAACCTTCAAAAGATTCGTATGTGGAGACACAATTGACCGTCAATAGGATTCCCCGCATCCGACGTATCTCTCGAAACCCCCGTCACGAAGAGAATCAGCTTAAAAGCTCCCCTGCTGTCCTCGCCCATGGACACAGTCACCGAGCACTCGATGGCAATCCACATGGCTCTTCTCGGTGGACTTGGCGTGATCCATCACAATTGCTCCGCAGACGATCAAGCAAATATGGTAAGGAAGGTCAAGCGATATGAGAACGGGTTCATCTTGGAACCTGTTGTTATCTCCCCGACGACAACGGTGGCAGAGGCCAAAGCGCTAAAGGAGAAATGGGGATTTGGTGGATTCCCAGTGACAGGTTAGTTACTGCTTCCTATTCTGCTGTTGTGCCCTCGTTTACGCTTGCAATGATGTTTTCAATCTTTATTCTATAACTTTCGTTCATCTGCAGCCGCGAAAGCTGCTATGGAGAGACCGTGTTTTTTGTTGTCTGATACTTGGTTTTGATCCTCATTTTATTTTTCATATTGGTCTTATCGCGAATTCTTCTGACTAGCGTTTCGTGACCCAGAAAATGGAACCCTCCTTTCCAAACTAGTTGGAATGATTACCAGCAGGGACATCCAGTTCCATCCCGTTGGTGATGACCCTGTCACAGCTGTCATGACTACCGACCTCGTTACCGCACCATCAGGAACCACACTCGCTGAAGCAAACGAGGTCCTACGAAGCTCCAAGAAAGGAAAACTTCCTATTGTCGACAGCGAGGGTAACCTCGTTTCCCTACTTTCAAGGTCCGATCTCATGAAGAATCTTCACTACCCGCTTGCCTCCAAGCTCCCACATTCCAAGCAACTTATCTGCGCAGCCGCGATTGGCACCCGTCCCGAAGACAAGGAAAGACTCCAGAAATTGGTAGATGCTGGCCTTGACATTGTCATTTTGGACAGCAGCCAGGGCAACAGTATGTATCAGATCGAGATGATCAAATACATAAAAGAAACTTACCCCGAACTTGATGTCATTGCTGGCAACGTTGTCACCAGGGATCAAGCAGCTGCCCTTATTGCCGCAGGCGCAGATGGCCTCCGCATTGGCATGGGCAGCGGAAGTGCCTGCATCACGCAAGAAGTTATGGCTGTGGGAAGACCTCAAGCGGCAGCTGTGCGCAGTGTGTCCCAGTTCGCTGCGCGTTTCGGAGTCCCCTGCATTGCGGACGGTGGTATCCAAAATATTGGCCATATTGTCAAAGGCTTGGCGATGGGAGCCACCACTGTTATGATGGGTGGGCTCTTGGCAGGTACTACCGAATCCCCTGGTGCCTATTTTGTCAGCAGAGAAGGCCAGCTCGTCAAGGCGTACCGGGGGATGGGAAGCATCGACGCCATGGAAGATAAGAAGACTGGAGTTGGGCAAGACGGTAAAGCCAGCAATGCCGGCACTGCGAGATACTTTTCTGAATCGGATAGACTTCTCGTTGCCCAGGGCGTTTCGGGTTCAGTGTTGGATCGCGGCTCTGTCACCAAGTTCGTGCCATACCTTATAGCCGGTATCCAGCACTCCCTGCAGGATATCGGAGTTAAGAGCCTGCAAGAGCTTCACGATGGTGTCGCCAGTGGCTCAGTTAGGTTTGAGGTGCGCAGTGTCAGCGCTCAAGCCGAGGGTGGCGTCCATGGCCTACACAGCTTCGACAAAAAGCTGTATTCTTAAAACCCCAGCAAACCCGGGGATGTGGGTATTGCTCCTGACGTCTCGTCACTATTTTGAGGCGAAGGGAATAATTCTTTGTTTTTGGAGTTTGTCTGGACGGAGGACATGGTCATTATTTATTACGATACTTTTTTTATTATTATTAAAAGTTTATGCAGTTTCATGACTCTCAGTGATTAGCTATATGATCCGTTGAAGCAATTCATATCAAGTCTTGCGTTAATATCGTCGCACTCCATTCATCCCAGGCCAACACTAAATATCGTTGTAGTTTAAACGTAATGAAACCTGACCCGATCAAAGTTATGTTAAGTCCAGAATGAAAATACGGAGTATTGTTGTGCCACAGCTCGAGAGAGCACAGTATCGTTGGTGTGTAGAACTTGAATACAGGTTGAATGCCAGCCAACAAGTGGCTTTTCCTTCCTGACTGCTTAGTTACACCAGACCAAGACCCTTAACCTCTCCGTCGCCCGAAATTCACGTGGTTAAGCTTCATTTTTGTTTCAGGGGCAATACCCCGTTCGGCAACCACCTTTTTTGTCAATATTACATAGTAGTTCGCCAGGAAGTTGACCGAAGCTCGAGCTGGACTTGACCCGCAGCAGGCCAACGCCGAGATGGTGAAAAGGGGGATTTGTGTGGTGGACCTCGGATATCTGGCAGAAAACGCGGCTAATACACCCAAACCCTCCCCCCCGCGAACCTAAACCCAGGTACAGGATGGAACTCAGTACTATTCCCCCAGAGCAACCACGGCAGGCGGCCTGGCGGGAATAATATTTAAATTTAAATATTTCCCCTTCGTCTCCGCTTGCAGCCATTTGGTTAATATGCTTTCCTCCCGATGTTGCCAATTCCCGTCAAATGCAAATCAGCTGCACAACGCCCTGCGATTGACCCTCGGCAGCTATAGTGGTCGTTGTCCTACTACGAATACTACTACTACTACTACTACTACTACTACTAAACTTACCAGTGCGCCAAATTATTTGTATCTTCGTCTCGCACGCAGATTCAACCAGAAAGCTAAGTACTTGACGGTTCGGAGAGTACCACAATATCAAAAAATGGCCCCTCAAAAGAAAAAGGGGGTTGATCGTTCCATACCAAAGCCTAGCGCAAGGTCAGTGCTTCGCATATTTTGCATCCGTTCACTAGAGTATATATAAATACATATTTATATATATACGCAATAATTTTATGACCGGGCAATACTAGAAGTTAATGCACCTGTCTACATGCTAGCGTAATCCTCATCTCTCCGCAAAATGAAGTGCTATTGCTGCACCGCGTTCAAAACTCCTCGTCCTTCCCGTCAGCTCATGTGTTTCCCGGAGGAAACATATCTTCGCAAGATGGCGATTTCCCACCGGCAGGCCACCCGGACAGCCACGATGAAGGCCCTCACTATCGAAGAGCAGCGATCCGCGAGCTCTTCGAAGAGAGCGGTATCCTCCTCGCAAAAAACAATAGAACCGGCAAAATGATCCACGTAAATGTGGACGAGAGAGAGATAGGGAGACATGCAATCCACAAGAACAAAATCACGTTCAACGAGTGGCTGAAGAGCATAGATGAAGCTGCAGAACCGGACATTGGTCAGATACATTGAACTATGAAACCCAAACAAAATTGTATACTGCTTGGATATTGTTAGATTGACCAAAGACAACCCGTTTGTTTCCTTTTTTGTGCGAGCTAGACCCCCTCATTCCGTTTACACACTGGATAACGCCAACCACGAACCCCAGACGCTATACGACACAGATGTACCTCTACTTCCTCCCGTTATCCTCAGAGTCCAAAAGCATCATCGGCAGCGAAGAGAGTGAAGTCCAAGCGCCGACATCTGATGGCGGGATAGAGATCACGGAGGCCCGATTCCTCCCCGCATCGGAGTGGTTACGGCTCGCTAAGAATGGGGATGCGATAATGTTTCCCCCGCAGGTCTTCCTACTCTCATTCGTCGCCCAATTCCTCGAGAGGCCGGGGGAGAACGCGGCTGACGTCTCCAAAGAGGAGTCTGCCAGACGCCGGGCTGAATTGGTCGACTTTGTACATTCGGGGTCACCGCCCTGGACCGATAAATATATCTCCCCGATAGCCATCGGGCAGGTCCCAGATGGCAGAAACATCCTCACATTGGATTACGTCGGGCCTGAACTTCAGGGCTCGGAAAAGAAGGGGGAGCCGGATAGGGTAGTGCTAGTGCGCTTCCGCAAAGAAGGGCCGAGGGAGGTTGAGATTCGCTGGAGGAATGAGGTGGTTGTGCCTGAGAAGAAACTTGCAAAGAGCGCCCTATGAGATGGAAGGTGTTGTTTCTTGTTAGTAGAGATAATATATATGTAGACTGGAATTAGAAACTACGTGTAAACTCTTCGTTAACTTAAAGTCTTGGCAGTGCCGCTGCAGTATGACCACATAAATGCGACAAATTACCACGCACCTCGTACCCTAACCGCACGACCCCTCCAAACCTAAAATCTCGGCCCCTGGTCACATGACGCACAATTCCTCGCTTTGACTCTATCTCACCACTCAACGCCAGAAATCACCGCAGACTTCAACGATCAAGATCCAAGCAAGCCCCCCTCTCAATACCGCTTATTCCCCGGACATCCACGCAAATCTGCCAAAATGGAAAACGAAAGGGGTGAAATCGTCGACCTGTACGTATAATACCTCTCCGCGAAACTCCCCGCTCTCTTCCATGGATGAAGATCGAGAATCTGCCCATTCTTCTAAACAAAAATCATCGTTTCCCTACACTTGGTTTTCTCCGCTCTGCATATGGAGGGAATTTGCCCCGAAATAATTCCCCAAAATTCCGCCTTAGAGAAATTAAAATCACCCGTCTTCTAACCTCAAATTCCCCCCCTCATATAGTTACGTGCCTCGCAAATGCAGCGCCACCAACCGCATCATTAAGGCCAAGGACCACGCCTCCGTCCAGATCAGCATTGCCAAAGTTGACGAGAACGGCCGATACACTGGCGAGAACCAAACATATGCCCTTTGCGGATTCGTACGGGCCCGGGGTGAGAGCGATGACAGCTTGAACCGTCTGGCCCAACGGGATGGGTTCTTGAAGAATGTATGGAGCGCAAGCTCCCAGCGCTAAGGGGAATTTGAGGGAGTTGGTTTTTTTTCCTGTTGTCTTTTCTTCTTATGCGCTGGTTTTGTGTGAGGGGGTCGTGGGGATAGGGATGCTGTGATGGTGAGCGCGACCCTTTCTTCTGAGAAAATTGGATGGGAAGTGGAATGGAGAATTGGGAGAGAGGGCAATTTTTGCTGATATTACGTTTTTTCCTTTTCTTCTACAGATAACCATTAAATGAGCGAAAAAATAAGAAAAAATCCTGGGAATACACTGGAGTTCATTTTCGAGGCTCTTCAATTAAAATAAAGGCCTTATTTCTTGTTGTCCTATCGTCCTTTAAAAAAACGTTTACTCTTTTCTATCCACAACCTTAGGTTCGTGACCCTTATTTTACGAAAGTGAAGATATGAATTAAGAAGTTCCATGATGACGATGGACTTGTAATTTCAGTAAAAAAATAAATAAATAATAATAATA